>CAOJBK012669209.1:0-14398 GCA_948294925.1 Codiaeum variegatum | reverse complement strand
ATTAATTTTTCATCTCAAGTAAGCATTTATTTCAAATCATTTGAACTTGAGTTACTTATTATAAATTCTTTCATCACAACATATTCTTTGAACATTCATTTATATTGATCCATTATAGGATATGTTGTAATAAATATTTTCGTTTCTTTTGTATTTTTCATCTGAATTGGCTGTAAAGGTTTCCAGGCACCTAATTAAGCATGTGGTTGTATTAAATGTGTCACAGTCGCCCAATTGAAAGTCTATGAGAGATCATCTATTCATGAGAATGGATGAGAGGTTTTCAGAAGCCTTAGCAAAATTCTAAGGGACTGGAGAAAGGTTATATTTCTCCTGGGTTAGGTCCCTAATCAATTAGGATTATAAAGGCTTTGCTCTAGCCAATTGAATAGAGCTCACTAGTGGAAACCTCAAAACTCGTATTTTTAGGGACTGGATGTAGGCCTTCATATTGAACCTGTATAAATCCTTGTGTTCCTTTTCAATTTCTTGCATTGCATTAGGTCCCTAATTGTGTGCACTAAAGTAAAAATATATATCCTTTGCTAAGTTTTCCTAATAAGCTTCTTATCTATGTTTTAAAAACACTCATTGTCTCATCAATTGGTAGTCCTTACACACTTAAGAAAATTTAGTTAGGTCCCTACTCACCTCTAACAGGGAACTAATCATAAGCTCTGGCTTATTGCTGTAAGTATCTTCATGGTGCTAATCAGCACAACAAGATATTTGTGCATTTGGCTTCAGTCCTTATCAGTAGCTGAACATCATTGGTAATACATAGAAATATTGAAAATCAGTTCAGTTCAGGCAAGAAATATAAGTAATTTTCCTAAAACAAAAAAGGTGAAAATGTCAATTCACCCCCCTCTTGGACGCCTAAATGTACTCACACTGTCATATAGAGTTTATTAGGGTACACAGATCCTAGGGTCAACTTTAATCATTGTATGAACGCTTGGTGGTTTAAATGTTCCCCATCAACTAAAGTTATCAATACACCTAACCACATGTGAACCAAGGACGCTCACATGGGTCAAATGGCTATATAAACCTCATTATTCCAACTAAAAAGATCAATTGGTTCACCTTGGAGTTGGATGATTTCACTATCGGTAAAGCATTCCTAAGAAACGAAGCTCACTCGATGGTACTCTCTATTCGGGATTTCCTAGTAAGAAGGAGCATAGGAAGTGATGCATGAAACTTACTTTTGCACGGTTTCGAGCCAAAATGTTGTTTTCAGAAAATAGTCTGCTAAATTTTGTAAGTTTTGCCAAACGTCCCTAGTGGAGTCGCCATCTATGAGGCACCGACCGAGCGGCCCGCGAGATTTCCTTGAAGAGCATGCCTACAAGCCTTGCGGCCCGAAGGAAACCTTTTGGATTGCACTTTCATCCATCGCGGATTGTGGTCAAGTTCCCACATTTGTGCATACACATATGTCCGTTGGAGTGCACGTGGTGTGTAAGGTGTTTGTAGTCGCCACCTAATCTTTAAGAAAATCAGTTTTATCTTAGGTGATTAAGAAACCTTTTGAATTTAACTCCATTTTAGAAATTATTTATGTTTTCTATCCAATTGGAAAAGTTGTTCTTTTTTGAAACCAGAGGAGGTTCAGGGATTCATGATCTAAAAACACTTTTATAAAAAAATTATTTTCGTACCTAACGTTTTGGCTCGAAAATCATGCAATTTCAGTTAAAATTGTAGTTTTTGTGTTTGCATGAATAGTTATAATGGTATGGATGCATGAATATGCGAGTATGACAAGACAATTACATAATGCAGTAAATACAACTGATTTTGTCAGGAGTCCTTCCTCTAGCCCACTTCAGGTTCTACAAAAGGCACAGCACCCCAAATAAAGTGATGAAATACATGGAACCCAATGAAATCAAGGGATCTCCCTTCCAGTCTTATGATGTGGGAGGAGCACGCATTCTCTAAAAGCAAACCAAGCACAAAAAATAACAATGATAATATAAAGTAATAACAACAATGATATAAACAGAACAATTGCACCAAATAAATGAACAGCACATAAATAATAATAATAATAATAATAATAATAATAATAAAGAAAAAGTGATTGGAGTTGAAGCTATGAAAGGCTTGCCAGCATATCGCGTTAAATGGGAATCAAACCCTACGCTGTTCTCCCTTCTTGCGAAGGGTAGGGTGTTCTGGTAATAGAGGGGTGGTTTGCTGTTCAGTAGCTAATTGATTTTAACTCATAAAAATAATTAATTGATAGGTTGTTAATCAATTCTGAACTTGATTAATGAAAATTGATTTTTGGACTGTGTTGTACCTAAATTTATTTTAGGGTTTAATTGATTTTAAATATGAAAACAAATTTTCATGAGTAGTTGCCTTAAATCAGAATTCAAGGGCTTAAATGATTGTATTGAAAAACATGTCTCAATTCAGTGCAAGAGGGCTTAGAACAGTTGTTAATTAGATGAAAGGAGCATATTATACCGTATTTACCTTTGCTTTGCGGGAGTTGGTGACTGGTGGGTCTGATGGTTTGATGATGCTGGAGCGAGTCGCCATTATATCGGAGGGCACGTGAGTATATCTGAACCGGATTGGAATTGACTGGACTGAGTGTAGACTTGAGCGGATTAATTGTCTGAATTGTCTGAAACTGATACATTTGTAGTGTTCTGGATGCAATATCAGTGTTTTTGGAAGCTAGGAATTATGTTTAGGAGACTTTGAGTGAGAGAAAATAGCATAAAATGTCGTCTAAAAAAAAGGCGTAAAAAGCTTGAACACAAGTCTGTTCTGAAATGTCGAATTTATAGGGAATAGTGCCATAAACCCTAAAAACTGAGTGGCACATGCCTAACACACACTACGCATGCGCTTGGGCATTTACGCATGTGTAAAGGGCCTTAACGCGTTCTGTCATTTTGGGACCGGATTTTTCTGGGTCCGGTTCGTTCCGATCCAATTCAATTTTTTGGATTTTTTTGGTCCGTTTGAAGTCCTATTTGAACCCGGTTAGATCCTTTGGGCTCGTATTAACAGGCCGGATGCAATGGTGCAAAAATGAGGGATCTCAACTACCTGACAATCATAGTTATAGAGTTTTTATTGGAAAGTTGTTGTATCTTACAAATATCATACCAGATATTACTTTTGCAATACTGTTTCTTTCTTAATTTCTGGACAAACCTAGGAACTTCATCTTTAAGCAGCTCATAAAGTACTAAGGTACATTAAAGATTCACCTGGTCAGTGCCTGTTCTTTTCTGCTTCTTCATCTATTCAGTTGCAAGGATATACTAATTCAAATTGGGGAACTTGTAAAATTACCATGAAATCCGTTACTGGTTATTGTCTATTTCTTAGACATTCTTTGATTTCTTGGAAATCTAAAAAGCAATCCATCGTGGCTCGATCTTCTTCTGAAGCAGAGTATCATGCTCTTTCTTCTGCTACATGTGAAGTTCAGTGGATCCTTTACCTTTTGCATGATTTACAGATTTCCCATCCATAGCTTGTGCTCTTATTTTGTGATAATCAGTCTGCTATTCACATAGCTCACAATTCTATGTTTCATGAATGAACTAAGCACATTGATATAGATTGTCATATTATTCATGAGAGGTCTCTACTGGCACTCTGAAATTGCTTCATGTTTCTACCACTAAGCACTTAGCATATTTCTTTACAAAACCACTTCATTCAGTCTAGTTCAATCATTTTCTTCACAAGTTGGATGTTCATGACATTCACACACCAGTTTGAGGGGCAGTATTAGAGTAAGAGGTGCATTCTAAGTTAAAATGCACTTGTCCTCACATTAGATGATCTCATGTAACCAACTTCATCCAGCTGGTATTTTGTTACTGCAGCTGTGAAGTTGTTAAGATTTTGTTTTACTTTTTTGCCATTTTATTCATTCTGTTTTCTTCTGTGTATAAGTTGCTTAGTTGTAATTCTTGATTCAATAATGAGAATAATTATTTTCTCTCAATTGCCTATTCTGAAAAGTTAATATGAGTTCTATGCTCTTTTATCTAGTTGTCGTCCGATCAGCTTGAGCTCTTCAAAAGTTTTCTCAGCTTGCTTAAGATTGCCCGCCTTGCTGTACTTGGAAACCATGACAGTCAATTTTACTTGGTCGACCACAAAGCCTCTACTCTTCATGGCTAAGAGAGTATTTTCAACATCCTAAACCTGGTTTTGCTTTCCATAATAATGGATTATTTTTGTGTAGTCACGCACATTAACCTCGAAAGATTCTTGAAGCTGGGCGAGTTCACTCACAAACATGCAAGAAATCATGAATTCAGATCATAATGTTGAGTTGATCTGTGAAAAGAACAAAAATAGTTTCAAACTATAGATTAAGCCTGAGAACATCTTCATGCTCTCTTTATATAAAACATCATCGAGGAAAGGAGTGCTCATCTTCCAAAAATGAGCTCAAAAAAACCAAAAAAATTTAATTGTTGTCAAGGAATTCTTCTCATCCTTTCTATTCTAAATGAATGTTAAAGTCATTATTTTGAAAATAAAATATCTTCATAGAATGATCTATATACATTGACATAATTTCTTTCTTAAAAAAAAAACTATCTCATAAACCTTAAAATTGCAGTCAGCAAGGGCAAATTTACACTTAACTATCTTTAAAAAGTGAAAGAATCATGAAATGCTGAACACTAAAATATAACAATAAATAAATGAGTATTTTAACAAAACAAACGAACATAAGTACCAATTTTAACAACGCACCAATAACCTAAAACCAACAAGAAAACAAATATTTTTATTATATGGTTGAAAACCACAAGGAAATTACCCTCAACTGGTTTTGGAGTGACATAGGAAACAATTAACTTTTAAAGATGGATTTCTATTCTAAGAAGTTGTTATCCCTATTGTTTGGAGATTGGAATTTGAGAAGTTATCTTGTAAAACTATGTTCTTAAAATTTGTAACACTATCTTCCTAAACTAGCTATAACTTCTATTTCTATTCCTCCTTCAAAGGGAAATGAAAATTTCTTAGGGGTGGATGTTCAGACCAAATGACATGTCCTTCAACGTTTCACTCAAGGAGTTTATTTCTAGTGGTGATAAGATTCACAGATTTTGAATGATCCAAAGAATTTTTAAAAGGATAATCAATATTATTTTCTTTTGCAAAAATTTCAAACCAGTCAAAAAATTTTATTTGAATTTTATGTAAATTGCAAAAGGCATAATATTTTTCTTGGATCTCATTTCTACCTTCCAAGAAGTTTTTGAAAAATCAAAATTTCTTTGATTCATTTTTTTTAGAATAAAAATCTTCACAAATAAGTGTTTTTTTTTGTCAATTTAAAAAGGTGTTTCCAAAGCATTGATCTCTACTTCAATGTTTTGGGTAATGGCCGAAGGAGTTGGAGAAAAAGGGGTAGATTCAGGGTCATTTTCCTCTTGGTTTGAATGTTGGTTCTCATAAACAAGCCTCGATATAGCTATATGATAGTCAACATTTTACAAAGTGGAGCCAGCACTTCTGAGGTTGAATACCTTGGTTGGGAAACTTGTATCGATTGAATTGGATAAGATGCATAAATGATAGGAGGCAATTGTACCGTTTGGGCTAGTTCTTCTAAGTTTGTTTATGGAGCATAGATGACAAAAGGTAGTTTTGAAACTCTACTGATGTCAATGGTCGATGAGGTGGAGGCAACATCAGAATACCTAAAACTGGTAGTATTTCTATCAAAAGTGAGTTTGACTTAATGATCTAAGAATAGGATGACATTTCTCAAATTTGTATTAGATTCTGGTAGTTTTGGAATTTTTGGTAGGGTGGCTCTTTCTAAAATTCATTTTTCTAAAAAGGTTACATCTTTCCATTGGATGGTTTGGAATGGTAACATTTTCTTTCGTAAGGTTTACTTGTAGTAAGAGGGTTTCTCCTTTGGTGTATGCTAGATGTGTTGGGTTGAAAAAACAGAAACCATTGGTTTATAGTGAATTTTGAAAATGAGTACCATTGGGATTGACTCAGTTAGCATTTTATAATTTTAAGTTTTAATTTGGTAAACAATACTCTTTAGGACATTTTCATCACTCAATGAAACTATAATGTTTGAAAAACATCTAAAGCTAATAAGACCTTTGTTAAGACTGGACTCTACCATTACTAACAAGGAGTTAGTGAAATTTATAAATCTAGCTTCCTTAAGGACAACTAAGATGGATGTATCTAGACCTTCTCTAGTAAGAGATTTAATTCTTACCTAAACTAGGCCTATGTGGATGTATTTATAGGATTATCTATGTGTTTTTAAAAGGATTTTGCATAAAGTAGATGAATTTCTTCAAATGGTTTTTAAATTTGGATGTCTTTCTTTTCAGTTTTGATAGTAGAATCAGATTTGTAAAGAGAAAATTTTGAAGATTTGTAAATATGATTTTGTTGAACCTTAGAGATTTCCCAATCATCGATTTGTTTTGTAAAATGTCAAATAATGATTTCTTTACTATTGAAAACCCTCTTGATTTCTAAGGAGTGAGAAGTTATAGAGTTTATAGAATATGTTATTCTATAGAAAAACAGTTCCATATTCATTTTTGAAAATAAAATTTTGATTTTGAGTAAAAAGAAGTATGGCCATCAGTAAAAAATGCCCTATTTCTCTACTTAACAAATGATTCTCAGCACTATTTATCTTCTTCAAATGTACAACAAATTTTAAAGTAAGAGCACACAATTCCCCAAACTCTGATACCAGACTATACATATAATTGATATCTCTACATATTTTTTATACCACCAAAATTTGCAAGATTTCATTTTGATTGCTTTGTTTTACTGTATACTTAGGACTAAATTTACTTTATTTTGCATATGTTTATACATTTCCACCTTTCAATGTTCTTTTGTCAAATATTTTATTGTTGTTATAAAAGCTTTTATTATTTAATATATATTGTTTATACTAGACTAATCATATCCAACTAACTCAAAAAAGCCCTTACCTAAAATTTTCTAGATAAAATTTTCTGGAAACCTATATATTTGATCAGTCTAACTCGAAAGATTCAGTCTCAATTAAGAATCATCCCTTCGGCTTAAAGCGAGGCCCATTATCCATAAATTAGTGCCTATTAGTAGGTTGAAATTATTTTTTTTTTCAGAAATGTATTTCATTCAACTAGAGAAATCAGATAGCAGAATATTTTCAAGTCCCTAAGAAACATATACAGTCTAATTAGAGTTTAAATTCCTGTGGAAAGCTGCTTTAACTACCCAATCAACAGCTTTGTTAATGTTCCAAGGAATCCATTGAATTTGATAAATAACAAAATCATTTTTACGAGTATTGATAATCTCCAGCTAAGCTTGAATATCAGATTGAGTTGTTTTGATTGGAACATAGAAAGAGTAAACTAAAATCTGGCTATCAATTTGCACCAGGATCTTTTGAATGACATTGCTCTTAGCAAACCTCAAAGCTAAAATCATAGTTGAAGCTTCAGGTGATAAAACAAATAGAGCAAAAATAGAACTGGTGATACCTTTTGATAATCTTCCTCTGTGATCTCTTAGAATTACTCTAGCACGAGCTCGACCTATTCCTTTATCAAAAGAGGCATCCACATTTGCTCTGATATAACCCTCATGGGGAGGATTCAATCTTGAAAGCCCATTGGAGTTGGAGTCATAGCTTGCATAAATTCCTCAGATAGAGATGCAGCATTTTTTATAGCTTTTACAGGATTAAGGGCTATCCCATTAAAAACTTTTTCATTCCATTTCCTCCATATTTGCTAGAATAAACACTCAAACTGCAGAAGACTCTCTTCCATCCCTTATTGCTATAAATCTTCAGTTGCTGCCTACCAGCATTTTGCAAATGATAGTGAAGTGTTAATATTTAACATACCATAAGGGCTTCCAAACCATGAAGCCCTTGCATGATCATAATAAACTAAAATATGTGCAACATCCCCACTTCCCTTCCTACAAATTTCACACAAATCGTCATTCACCAAGCCTCTTCTAAAAAGGTTATGTCTGGTGTTTGATGCATTTCCCTCCATATGAAAATTTTATTTTTGGAATACCAAGGTTGGACCATAGTCTCTTCCAAACTCTATCATTGAGGGAAAACCTGCTCAACTAAATACTGTGAGAAGATTAAGGGATCTACTCTAAAAACTTTTTATAAGCAAATCTGGTAAATACATTCCTTGTTTTGTCACCTCTTCATATCCATCTATCCTGGAAATCTTCCTTTCCAATTGCTATCTTTATTATTTGATTTACTTCTTCAATTAACACCATTTGATTGAGTTTTGGAACATCCCATTCACCATTCTTTATAAAATCTGAGACCCGGTAGTTCCTTCGAGGAATAAATTCTAGCTTTTAGCTATGAACTTTGAAACCTTGAGATCCTAGTATCCATGGAACTTCCTAGAATTTTGTCTCCTTACCACTTATAACAAGTCTCATAATATCCGATTGTAGCTTATTCCTGATTTCTAAAAAACCTTTCCAGGCATTTGATGATCTGGAACTTTTAGGGGCTCCCATTATTATAGTAAATTGCCTTCATTAGCTGAGTCTAGATACTATTTGGATTACTGACTAGTCTCCACATCTGCTTTGCAAATAATGACTAATTAAAATTGCATAATTCCTTATACCCTAAACCAACTTTAATTTTTGGGCAAGCCACAAATCTCTAGCTCACCAAAGGAATCCCTTTCGTATCCACTTCAACTTTCCACTAAAATTTAGTCATAATGGAGTTAATTTTTTTAACCAACCACTTGGGCATCAGAAAACAAGACATAACATGGGTAGGAACTACTTGAATGACACCTTTTTTTAGGACTTCCCTTCCTACAAAAGTAAGCAACTTGTTCTTCCAACTCTTTACTTTCTTTCTTATTCGAGAGAGAAGCTTTTCCAAAATATCTTTTTTTTTTTACTCTGGACCAGAACAAAGGCGCCCATAGATATTTTTTCATTCCTATCATAATCTTGACTTCAAACAAGTCTATTATGTGCTTTTACCACTTTAAAGAGGTATTTTTGCTAAAAACAAATATAGAACTTTTGTCCAAATTCATCCTTTGTCCAGAAACATTCTCATATAGGGATAGGATTCTCCTTGTATTATGAACCTCCTC
Organism: Codiaeum variegatum; assembly: GCA_948294925.1. Classification (NCBI taxonomy): domain Eukaryota; kingdom Viridiplantae; phylum Streptophyta; class Magnoliopsida; order Malpighiales; family Euphorbiaceae; genus Codiaeum; species Codiaeum variegatum. The sequence continues at coordinate 5,237 of CAOJBK012669209.1, read as the reverse complement.
CTCCTCCTTTGCTTCTCTAAATAAAATCAAATCATATGCATATAGCATATGTAAAATTCTTGGAATGCTTGCATTAGCTTTGAAGCCTTTGATTTTTCCATTACTAACACTTGATTTATGAGCAGAGTTTCTGTCTCCTTGTTTCAGCCATTGAACTCAAGACCTTTGCCTCCAAAAATCCTCTTCCATCTTCCACAGAGTGCTAAGTTGAGCCAACAGCACTTTTTCCTTTCCCTGTTAGTCACTCTACTTTGCTGCAAGTAAAGAGATTCTAGCTGAGTCTGAATCTCCTCAATTTTCTGCTTATAGTTGCCCACCTCCTCCTAACTCCACTTTTTGAGGACCCTAGCACAATAACTCAATTTTTTTATCATCTCCACAAGATTGTTTACCTTAGGAAAAAATGGCAATCATGGCAAATTGATCTCCACTAGCAATGACATGTCCATTTATCTTCAATTCTAAAACCTTTTTTGAAAAAGAATCTTTTCCCCTCCAAATTAATTACCACAAGCCTATAATCTAAGCATGTGAGCTTATAATGGATTAATGTTATAGAAGGAAACATTAATCTCCAATTTTCACTCATTATAAGTCTATCAAATCTCTGTGCAACTAATCTATACTCCTTCTGCTTGTTATACCAAGTATAAGGAGGCCTTTAGAAACCTGCATCAATAAGCTCACAATCCTCAATCCACTCTAAAAAATCTTTTTGTTACCAACTTCTCATACTAACTAGTGATAGCATTGAAATCTCCAGAACAGACCCATGCCTCCCCTATACATGCATACTTCTTCCATAAATCAAAAATTACTTTTCTGTTAGACCTTTCTGGAGCCACATACACAAATGTGTGCAACCAACTCAACCTCGCATCCTTTCTAAAACATCTCGTATGAATAGCATTATGATTTTTTTTTCAATCACCTTAATTGCAACAGATGACTCCCACTACAAACATAAACCTCATGCTAGGTTATCAGGCTCCACATAAACCGCTTCTTCAAAATTCAACTTCATTCTTAGTTTTTCTAGAACCCTGGATTGATTTTCTATTTCTGAAAGAAAAATAATCTTAGGTTTATATTGAGAGATAAGCTTTTTTAGATGTTGAACTATTAAGGTTCCACCTATTCCTTGACGGTTCCAACAAATGGCAATCATGGTAAATTGGTGGCTTTTGGCGAGCCACCAATGCCTTCAGAGTTTGGATTATAGGGAAGAGATGAGATTACAACTCTATTTGAATTATGAATAAGAGCTTCTTGTGATTGAATATGAGGAATCTCCTTCATGTCTCCTAATTTTGAATTCTTAAGATCAGCTGGAACAATTGATAATGAAGAATTTGAGGAAGAAACTTGGGAGGCAACCTAGGTTTACATCTCATTTCTTTGATTCAAGTTGCTAATGCTTCACACCATTTCCTTCAATTTAAATCTCTTAATATTCTCTAACTTGGCTTTTGCTGATATTGAGTTGCTTTTGGTGGTCCTAATAAAGCCTCTTCCAAAAGACCCCCTTCTTCTGGAACCGTGATGGGTATATTAGGTCGGGCTTCCTCTAGGGACTTCCAAATCTTCTTCCTTAACTCTTGTCAGGATGGATCAATATGATCACCTCCTATTAGACCTTTATTAGGGAAAATACCAATCTCCTTGCATTTCAAAAAAGTAGAAGGCTGAGACTTGCTTCAACCTTATTGCTCATCTCCCAAAGTAAAAGTTCTAAGTCCTACATCAGTGGAGTTAACATTTGAAAGGACCAATGCTTTGGTGCCAAATGAGCCCATACCTCCCAATCCTTGAGCTGCACACCACGTCTTATCTGGAACATTATTTCTCCTCTCTTCATCTCTCACGTGCCTTGAACTTGACCCCTCTCCATGCTCCTTCCCCAACAGAGCTAGAAAATTTGAAGCTTCATTTCTAATCTATATTTTGGTAATGGATCCCCCTATTTCTACTCTCAACCAAGGGCCATAACTAACTAATTCTTTACTTAAGTTCCCGTTTCACATTTCCCATTTTAGAAAGTTGTATCTCCTTATTTTGTGAGTCAAATGTCCACAACTGTGACGAAATAAAGGAAGTCTCTCAAAACTCAAAGAGACAAATTGTAGCTTACCATTTCTTCACTTCGAAAACTTACTGGTAATGGCTCTTACCATGAGGAAATATCTTCTCTTGAATCTTTTATCCAATGGTGATTCCACAGCTATCATGCCCTTAAACACTTGTTCTGCTATTATCTTTGCATTTTCTTCAGTCACCTGATTCAGAGCTAAACCCTCCATCTGTATCCAGAACCTCTCTCTGGTAAACACAACCTCATCAAGCGTACAGTATGGAAGCCATGGTTGTATAACCAGGAGGTTATTCTTAATATGCCAAGGCACTCCTTCTTCAATCATGCTCTTGTCTTCATCCTTTTCAAAAATGAATTTGAACATGTTCCCTTTACCAAGACTGCTAATTTGAAAATTCTCCCTCAGTTTCCATATGCCTAAGAGAGTATTCTTCAATTGCCCTACAGTAAAATCCTCGTCTCCCAATATTTTAACCAACGTTAAATTTGAGGCATTTAATACATGTTCTGTATTTGATAGAGGTTAAAATATTAAGTGAATTTATCCTTCCTGATGATCTTTCGTAACAGAAAATAAATAAGGACAAAGATAGAGAGAAAATAATAATAATCTTAAAGGATTTAGAGTAAAGGACAAAATAGAGCTTTTAGTGAACGAAAATGGAAAAAATGGGGTAAATGAGATAGTGAACAGTTATTGTAGCTGAACACCAGGACTAGAGAGAAAAAAAAAAAGATTTTTCCGGTGACAGAAGAAGATGGGAGGCACAATAAGTTCTTTCCCTGATATGGAAAAGTTAGAGGAGGCTGAAATTCTAAATGGGATAGTAAAGAGGATCACAAATCAGCTTAAGTCCATTTCAGATTCCTAGGAGCTTGATAATATCAGTACATAAGTCAAACTACCTCGAAACAGGATCTTTGAGCACAATAAATATAAGGTTGATGCTACATATTAATCATTACTCACTTCATTCATTATACAATAAAATGTTTCTGAGTTGATTTCTGTCGATCACAGAGTGACAGTAATCAATCGAAATCTTGACCAAATCCTTCATTAATGACGCAGCAACCTACATGTTAGGCCCTTGAAGAATCAATCGAAAAGGCCTTATAACTACATAATTTGAATTATCTTTCTTTTAAGAACCTCTGACTCATGGAAAGTTGATCGTGTCATCCTAAATAAGTTAGTTTAATATACTTTGTTTATTTTTAATTATTAATTAAGTAGTCTTAGTAGTCTTTCATGTTGTGAGCAATTATGATGGTTAAGAAACATTCAACTCTTAGTTGCTTAATTTTCTTGGAAATGCTAGGGATGATCAGGCTTGTCATATAGTTCTCTATTGTTAGACGGTTTGGAATTTATGAAATGAAAGGTTGTGGTCAGAAGATATTACGGATGTTGAGGCGACGTCATTCCTTTGCGTCTGGCAATCTGTACAGGTGTCCTTGCACATGATTCCAACCGCTGGACAGCAAGCTCTAACCCCAGTCAACCCATCACAGATCAACAGTGTTGCTTGATCTGAAGTCTTAGCTGCAGTTAGATGGTCTCACCCTCCAAATGGCAAGTACAAGTGTAATATCGATGCCAATTTTTCTTCTCAACGTGAAAAGGTGGGTATTGGTATTATTTTGCTAGGGGATGGAGGTCAATTTATTACTTGCAAGATGATTTCAATTTGTCACATTAGTTCAGTAAAAGAAGGTGAATGCAAAGGAAATGGATGGAGACCCTACAATACAATGAGATGATTTTTGAATTCGATGCTAAGTATGTTGTTGATTCTTTTTCTTCTTCTCTTAGAGACAACATTTCTTATTTTAGTTCTTTGATTGAGGATTGTCATTTATTTTTACATAGTAGAAATTATTCTATTAAGTGTTTTTTAGAATGTAAGTGAATGTTCCTACACATATTCTTGTGAAAGAGGCCCATTCCAAAGCTTGTCCTAGTGTTTTGTTTTCGATTCTTGTTGTTACAGATTCTCTTGATTCTTATAAATGAAGCCTCGTCTTTGCCACGTTTTCAAAAAAAAAATTATTAATTCAGTAGTCATATTTAGAAAATCTCAAAAATATTAACCTTAGTTGTGTGTATTTTCTGTCATCAATTGTTTAGGTTATTGTTGTCAGCTTTTGGCAAAAAAAAAAAAGGTTATGGTTGTCAGCCATTTACCATTTTGGCAATTTCCTTAACAAGGGAGAACTGCTATTTCATCCGGTTTTTTCTTAACCGGTGTGAGCTGTTCGTTCAAAGTGGGGAAATTCTTAAGGAGTGCCATCCTTAAACAAAACATTTGAAGTCAAGGGCCATTACATTGTCATCATTATGAGGAAAATTTGATATATATTTTTTAAAATTTTTCTACTCCATATCTTCATAACTCTAATTTTGTTGAATCTCTTCATCCATCCTACTCTAAATAGCTATGATATTGATGCAGAACTATACTTGTACAAAGCAGAAAAGTGATGACGTTTAGAGGTAAAAGATAACTAAAAAGAAAAAAATGAGCAAATATTTTTACATAGGACATCATCATTTCATCATCGGAAGAGTATGAGCAGAACAAGAAAGAAATTATGCATATCTTTTTACAAAGTTCTCCGAAAAGAAAAACGATATTGATGGATGAATTAAATCCTGGAAGGAATTAGAGGAGTGTTGTTGAGAAGGTAAGCAGAGGCTGCTGCTACTCCACTTCCTAACTTAAATGGGTACCCAACATCTTTCAGTATCATTTCCACTCCAGCCAGACAACCCATTAGTTGCAGCTGAAAAATACAAACCAACCATATATTTACTATAACAAAAAACACAAAAAGATTCAAGAAAAGAACACTAATTACCTCATTGAGATTGCCAAGATGCCCTATTCTGAATACTTTGCCAGCTACTTTGTTCAGACCCAAACCTAAGCTCAAATTGTATCTTTTCCATCCTCTTCGAACAATTTCTGAGCTGTCGATGTACGGTGGAACCACAACAGCTGTCACTGTGTCACTGAACCATTCCTCCTTTTGGGTACAGTTCTTCAATCCCCATGCCTCCACAGCAAGCCTACATTTCACACAATGTTGAAACAGATTATGCATAATAAATTACAGTGCTTTGATGGGGTTATAAGATTCA
>CAOJBK012669184.1:0-15474 GCA_948294925.1 Codiaeum variegatum | reverse complement strand
TTATTTTTTTACTTTATATTTTGTATTTAATTTATATTTTTTAAGTATTTAATATTCTTAATAATAAAATGTAGTAATACAATATGTATATGTTAAAAAAATTATGATTTATAATAGTTTAATTTTGTTTGTTTATAGATTATTTGGGCCTCAAATTATTTAGGTCTGGCCCATAAGGCCCATAACCGAACAACCCGAACGATTTAACCGATAACTCGAACAAATAAATGGTTAAATCCAAATTTGGTTTTTAAATTGAAATGGTTTGGTTTGGTTAAATTTTTTTAATATATTGGTTCGGTCGGTTCATTAATTTTTTTTGGCCGAACCGACCGACGCCCACCCCTAGTTCTCAATAGGGAACACTCTACTATGTCAGACATATGGATGCACGCACAGAAGATACACAAGCCAATGCATATATAATCTTACATTTATAAATTGTGAGTAATAAGAAATATCGTATATGACTTTACAGATCTAAATCAAAGGAAGACATTATCATATAGAACCAATGCTCCATAGTTTTACCTAGGAAAACCATTGCTATGATACCACTTTTTTCACATCCCCTAACTAGAGATATGAAGGTCTTAAGGTAAGGGTAAGCTTAAGGCCACCGTATACCCATAGAACACCAATTCCTATGACTATCCCAGGATTATAACATGTATATATAGACATATCATATTAATTTATATCAAAAATCCCTAGATTTCTATAGAAATTTTGGCAGAGTTTCGCCTAAAAATTGGACTAGTTCCTTGAAACAAAAATGAAAGATATTACTTATAAAGTCATTTCCAAGGCAATTTCAACATATATTACCTCTTCTGGGTCCCCAACATATCATACCACATTACATCATAAAACATATCATATACAAATACAAGTCAAATTCTATCTTTTCGATACTACAGAGCTTTCTAGATCATACTTCAGAAATATATACATCAGATACTATATTCAGTACTTACATGCTTTTTATGGAGAAATATGCAACTAAGAAGCTCAAGTTTTTCTAGACCGAACCTCGCCAACCTTAGCTCTTAAAATCATAAGAAATTATGGATGTGAGCTTTCATCTCAGTGATTTTATACATATGCCAATCAAGTGGACAAGATATCAATATCATGTGTCAATAGTATATATTAGGCTATAAATAAGCAATGTAGACCTAGAAACATAATCAAATATCTCACATGAGAAGAACTAAAAAATATAACAGAACGTCACCACGGGTGGGATACAAATGCCGTCCACATTGTGTCATAATAAAACGATCATAAGAGTGTCGTAAAATAGGAGAGGTAATCATGTCACCTCATATATGTATACGTGGCCGAGTGTGCATCCAGAATACATAGTCCTCTCTAGGTAGGACACTAATAAATGTAACTGTATCAGTTCACTCCCTTATGCATAAGACTAACGGTATAAACCCCCATTAGTATGGGTGTTCTGTCATATACATATTGACAATGTCAAATTAATAACTTAATAGCTCAAATAGCTTAAGTAACTGTTTAGGTTCAAATCAATAGTTTAATGGTTCAACACAATGAAATTTGATACTGGTTAAATAATCTCAATGAGATTTAAGAAACATAGTAATAAGATTAATAACATAAAAATATCAGATAACAAGACTTTTAGTTAAGTTGTAAAAACAATACCAAGTTGTAAATTTGGTCATTTTGCATTAACATTACACATAAACTCACCTTAAACCTCAATTACTCAATAGGGAGTTAAGCATAAAGTGGCTACTCCCTATCAACCTCAGACTTCCGGATAAGTTGAGACCTCAAACAAATAATTAAAGGGAATATTAAAGAAGACAGTAAATTCCTCAAAGAAGGATTGGACACATCGCCTAAACGAAGCTCCATGGGCATATAGGACAGCTTTCAAAAGCCCCATTGGCATGAGTCCTTTTAGGTTGCTATTTGGAAAAGCATGCCATTTACCGATTGATTTGGAACACAAGGCTTATTGGGCAATCAAGACCCTTAATTTTGACATGGACAAGGCCAAATGGAAGAGGATGTTGTAATTATTAGAGTTGGATGAGCTTCAGAATGAGGCATATGAAAGCTCAAGGATCTACAAGGAGAAGACTAAGGTTCTTCATGATTGAAAGCTTGTTTGAAATCATTTTGAACTAGGTATGAAAGTCCTACTCTTTAACTCCCGTGTTAAATTATTTCCAGGAACACTTAAGCCACTATAGAGTGGACCTTTTGAGGTAGTTTATATTTATCCTTTGGGAGTAGTCAAATTGCTTAACCATTAAACAAATGAAACATTTATAGTGAATGGACATAGGGTTAAGTAATATTTTGGTGGTGTGGAAGAGTTTAAGGAGATTGAATGCATTTTGCTTCGAGATCCTTGAGTTCTTCCGTAACGTCCAACTAAGACGACATTAAAGAAGCGCTGAATGGGAGGCAATCCACTGTTTAGATTACTTTCTTACTTATTTTCTTTTGATTTTATGTTTTTAATGCATTTGTAATGAGATAATGTACGTGGTATGTGTGTTTTATAGTTAATTTTATATGTTTTGCAAGTATATGATGCTAAGTTTTTACTAAGAGTAATGGGTAAGTTAAATTTTTAGTGTGTAGAGAACAATGAGGATGTATTAAGAGTGGTACGGGGGTGTGCGAATGAGAAAAAAGGGCGTACTACCCACTATTTTGAATATGCAAAAAAATTTTGGGCACGTGTGCATAATATAACGGCATGGGTATGTATAACATATCTTTACCCTCGTACGGTTCACTGAATTGAATTACATTTTTGGCACGGGCTAAAGAGGGTTGTACGGGGCTATATGAATCCAATTACCCCATATAACTTAGAATTAAAATGTGTATCGATGGATTTTTAAAACATAAATTGTTGCATACACACACACACACACTTTTGAATTACTCTAAGGCTCTCCTATTTTCACACACATCACTTCTATTTTCTCTCAATTCTTTGGATTGTGTTTGCGTATCAATACTAACACACACCAAATTTGTAATTTTCATCAAGGATTTTTAACATCAGACAATAATTTCTCTTTTTAATTTTTGCAGTCCCTTTGATGATTGTGGCATGTGATTGGTTTAGAAGGAGTATATTGTTTATAATTAATTATATTGGATTAAATAAAGCCTTCTAAACTAATCAAAACTTAGAACTTAGGGATTACTTAAGTTTGAATTTCAAATTGCTTATGAACCCTACTTTCTAGTTTTACGTGTCTAAGATTTACTATGTGAATTTTAATTGATATTTAGGGCTTAATATTGATTGCATATTATGTTATTGATGAATTTGGGGTGTTAGAAATGCATGATTTTTGTCTAAACTTTGTTTAAAACTATTGCATGTAAAGTGTTCAACAAAATTCCTCAATGAACTTTTTGCACTTTTTGAGTTTTAGTCATTGCATTTGTGTTTATATGATATTTTTTTATTTCTCTTATTAAAATTGGGCATTGACACTTGGTGTGCGATTGTGTTTCATGTGTTTTCCTAAATGGTTTGAAAGTTGAGTTATAAACTAACCCTTCGAACTATATGGGCATTGCTTTTATTTTGTTTATTCTATTTTATAAATGGAAAAAGATAACAAAGGTAAGGGAAAAGTTGTTGATAAGGGCAAGGGGAAGAAATGGGCTAGGACCTCAAGCTCGGCTAATTTGCCAATTCCACCTCCTACACCACGGAATGTGGTTTTTAGAGCTAATCATCCTAGCTTACGATTTCAAGACCGCATAGCATAAGAAAGGTTCCAAGAGTTGGGTAACAAGACATTTTTCCACATTGGGTAGTAGATTAGGCAAGCTTGTATAGCACTTCACTGCATGATGAGTTGAGGCAATTCACTGAAATATCAGGTTGGATAAGTCTCTTATGAATTACTGAAAAAGCTTATTGAGAGTTTACATTGGTATTCTATTATACTTTTAAGTATGACGGAAAGAGGTATGATTGGAATAAATGGGTAGACTTTTGGCTGAATGGTAACCACTATCATATAGAGTGTGGCTAAATTTGGGCAAAGATTTGGGTTTTATACTGAGGAGGAAATCTATTCTCCCATCTATCATGAAGCAATCACTTATTGGTGCAATATTGAGTAGAAAAATTCAATTTGGAGAAAGTATATTGGTTCGAGGGGCTGATAGATTTCGAGCAGAGAGAAAGTTATTAGTTACAAGGAATTTTGCAAAAGGGTGATGCATCATTGGCTTGCTCACACCATCACTGCCAAGGATGATAGCTCAGGCCATGTTTAGAGTAATGATTGGCTAATTATAGGGAATATGAGAGAGGGAATCAGATTAAATGTCACCTATTTGCTCCTCAAGTTCTTTAAGGGGAAACCAAGAATAAGAAGAAAGGTAAGTTAGGACAGATTGAGAGTTTTACTGAGGATGGAGAATATGTGTTTGTGGATATTAAGAGGTGCAGATATTGGATCATGAATATGCCCGAGAAGAGCCTCCACCACCTCTTTTTTTTTGTTTATAAATCAGAGTGCATCTCCTCAGCAGCCTACGCCACATCCACATTCTACTGCCCCTTCTTCATCACATGGAGTTGGTCCTTCATCTTTTATACTGCCACCGCCAAACCCTCCTTCTTATGTCAGTGGGGATGCATTCGATTTCATTGATTGACAATGTTTTCTTAGTGGGCAATATAAGGACTAAGGGGAGGATGAAAGAAAGTCTACTATGTTTGAGTGACAAATGTGTCATGTTGAGAGCCAAGGCTACCACTGTCAACAAGATTATGAGCAGATGTTCCCCCTTCTTAGGTGGAACCAAGACTATATGGAGTGATTGATCAATGAGCAAGTGGAAGAATGGAGTAGACAAGGATATGAACTAGAGCAACCTATGCCTAGACCCATAACCACTACAAGATCTATTCGAATTTTGAGTCTGAAGAGGATGACATGGTTGTCGATGAGGTAGATTCCAAGGAAGATGGTGATGATGTGGAGGAGATTTCCTCCGATGATGATTGAGCCTTTTCTTTTATCTCATGAATAATTTGGTTTATTTTGTTTTCTTTTCTTTATTTTTTATTTTTCTATATTTTGGGATTGTGCTTTGGATTTCTTTTCTATTTTTTTCTTTTTATTTTGGATGAATGTATAACCATAACAGTCTTTTGTGAGTTTTATGTGATATATTGTATACAGTGACATTTGCTAGGCTCATCCTTGGAGCCTTTCTGCCAGAATCAACTTTTCATGGGCAAGTTTTTCTTTTACCCTTTCTTTGTTCTTTTATTTTTCCTTTTTCTATACATTGGGGATAATTTGTATGTTAAGTGTGTGTGTGTGTGTGTGTGTGGTAGGGGGAGGGGTGAAGCTTGTGCTTATTTTTGTTATATGCCTTAATTTGTTGAATATTTGGACTTAAGCAAAAACAAATTTAGACTATGTTTGGATAATTTAATGATCTTGATCAATCTATGTTTTTTGTCAAAAAAAAAAATATTTTCAAAATTAGCTATTCTTATAGGTTTTCATCTTAATTTTCTTGATTAATGACTGAGTTTTGAATTTAGATTTAAAAAGTAAAGAGTTTCATTGATATTATGGCATGATTAAAATTTGAAATTCTTATTAAATTTTTTAGAATATTAGATTCAAATGTTTCATGGTTAAGATTTTGGCAAAAAATCCTTAGTAATCTTAGGGATTTTATGACATCTTTTTGAGATAGCATGCATGGATTATGAATAAATAAAACGTTTGTACTAAAATAAATCGCAAGGAGCTTTGAAAATAAATCCACATTCCGCTAGTTCATGTTTTGTACAAAGCGAAATAAGTCCAAAAGAAATATGAATATTGCTAATAGCCAGGAGATGTTTTTATTGGCTTAGTAACCGGGGATCTGCACCATAAAATGCTAATAACGTATTCAATTAAGTCGGGGAGTTGTTTTGACCATAACTTTATATATTTTCCTTATTATTTAAGTCTGTTTTCACCCAAAAATTATGTTTAATTTTTTTAAGTGTTGGTTGGAGAAAATAAGGTATTAATGTGGAAAAGGTATTTTTGGATCGAAAGATGAAGTTCCCGAGAAAGCAAGATTGAAGTGTGTAAGGAATTTACCACTACACTAGTTGTGTCAAGCATGAAAATGGTTGTGCCAATGGTTAATAGTTGTACAGGCTACTAGAGGAAATAATGCAAGAAAATTGTAACCACACAGGCCCATGCGAATCAAGTTTGAGGTCGTACAAGAGCTTACAGGTTGTACCATTCATTATGTTGAAATTCATCATATGTACGGGCATGAAGCATTAGCACAGGGCTATACGCCTAAATTATGGTCGTGCCGATAAAACTTATATAAAACTATAAATTTGACTTTTTCAGTTGTTTAAAAGAGGTTGGCCGTATTTTTCAAAGAATCTATTACTAAATTCTCTAGTTTTTAGGATTTAGACTCAAATTCCTCAAAGTTTTCATAATACTTTCATAGTTTTAGTGAATTTTCATAACGATTTGGCTTGTATTAAGAATTAAGATGAATTTTTTCAAGGAGATTGAGATTTTTTGCAACTTTCTTGAGGTTTATAATATTAACTCTTTTACTTTAATTTTCTTTGGGTAATCTTTGTATTTAGAGATTAAGCATGATTTCCATTGATTTCATTATTAATTTGTTGAGACTCAAACCAATCATGGGCTAAATTTCCTTTGTCTAAGATTGAGCATTAAGTTGTCTTAACATGAATGTTAGTAGTTGGGTTAATTGATTTTGTTAAGCTTTTGATTGATTGAATTGATTTTATGAAAATAAAAAAATTGCTTGATCACCAATTAGTTTAAGTTAGGATTTTGGTAATGGAGAGAAAGTGGAAATTCAAACTCGAAACTATTCAATTGAGATTCTAAAATGAATTAGAAATATAAGTTTTAGTGTTAAATTTGATTCTTGATGCATGTTTTTTTTAGGTTACTTCTATGAATGCGATTGCTAGTAAAATAAGTTCTAATTGAATAATTGTATTAAATTTGGATCATTTGGAAAAATTAACTTACTCAATTACTTAAATTCATAGATGATAGATTACTAATTGTCAAGATCTCTAGACTCACAAATATCTATGAATTAAAACATCTTTTATTTTTCTTGCTTTAGTTTAATTGTTTAATTTACTTTTCAACGACCAAAATTCTTTTGTTGCAACTTTATGAAACAAATTAATAAGTTGACGCAAGTTCCTGAAGAGATACAACCTTGGATTCTCAATCTATACTACAATAGGTTGCATACTTATGTCGCTATTAGATAGTATATTTAGAGGCGAACACTCTTAAGGAACTTGTGTCAAGTTATTTGTTTCTCAAAGTGAAATTAAAAGTAAAATGAATTAAATTGAGAAAAGTAATTTAAACAATTTAACTAAAGCAAATAAATAAAGATGTATAAATGCAATGATAAGAATGGGTCTAGAGATCTCTACAATCCATAGTCCATCATCTATGAACTTAAGCCATTAGATAATTTGATTATGCCAAACGATCCAATTTTTATTGCAATCATTCAATTAGAACTTATTCTACTAGAAATCACCTTTATAGAAGTGATCTAAAGAAAACTTACATCAAATATCAAATTTAAGACTAAAACTTATATTCCTAATTCATTTTAGAATCTCAATTGAATAGGTTCCAAGTTTAGATTTCCACTCTCGCTTCATCACCCAAACCTTAATTTAAACTAATTGATGATTAAGCAATCATTTATTAACATTAAATCAATTCAATCAAGAAAATGTTTAGCAATATCAAAGAAACCAATCACTATTATTCATTTCAAGACTACTTCATGCTTTAATCTCTAGACAATGGAAATTTAGCTCATGCTTGGTTTATAACTCAACAAATTAACAATGAAATCAATGGAAACCATGCTTAATATCTTAACACAAAGATTTCCCAAAGAAAATTAAAGTAAAAGAGTTAAGAAAATAAACCTCAAGATAATTTGCAGAAAATCTCAATATCCTTGAAGAATTTGATCTTCAATTTTGATTACATGCTAAATCTTAATGAAAATTAACTAAATCTATAAAAGTATTATGAAATCTAAGAAGGGATTGAGTCTAAACCCAAAAAAAAAAGAGAATCAATCTCTAAATTCTCTTAAAAGTACGAAATAACACCTAAGATAGTAGAAATTGCATATTTATAGTCGCCAGAAAATAGCATCTACATCGCCTAATTGGACTTATACGGGCGCGTGTAGACTTCTTTAACCCGTGCCAATATTGCTAATGGATACAGTAAGGCGTACAAGCCTTAAACCTTGTGTGTAGCCTAAAACCCATTCGGAATGGCCCCGTGCAGGAAAGGGAATTTTGCTCAGTGAATGGCATGGCTCAAGATGATTCGTATGGCCTTTAGAGGTGTTGGCATAGCCTGTGCAGACACAATATCCTTGGAACTCCACAAAAATTGCATTCTTCAATCTTGCGTGCTCAGGAACTTCATCTTTCGATCCAAAAACATTATTTTTGCATTAATTCCTCATTTTCACTAAACCACACTTAAACAAATAAATTAAATGCAATTTTTGGATAAAAACCAACTTAAATTTTGGGTAAAAACATATAAAATTACACTTAGAATAACTCCCCCACACTTAAGGCTTTGGTTGTCCTCAAGCGAAACGGAACAACGACAATGTGTTGTTAATCCAACTTTCTCAATTAAGCTATATACAACTAAAATTTCATTTAACTATTCGAACAAATCAAGGTCAAAATTCTCTTAGTCAACTAACTAAATCCTAAACTCAGAATTCAATTCCAACAATATTATAACATTATAAAGCACCAAAATTCAAGCTAAATAACTTATCAAACTTCTTCAATGAAACAGAGTTAAAATTAAGCAAATCAATATTTTCATGCTTAGGAATCCACTCAATCTTTTTGTAAACAACATATATTTCATGCAAAATTCAAACTTTAAGTACATGCACTTTTTTTATTCACTTCAAGAACTCAACTTAACTTATTAAGTCATTAGCCATTTGACGCGAAGGTAACCACTTTGTTGTGCTGACCCTTGGTTACTCAGCTAATCACAAGCATCAGCCTACTACTAGCACTAATTATAATTCCTTTAGATTTATTTCACATTATGAAAAATAGGAACCAACAGAATATGAAATTATTTTCAAAGTTTCTTATTTATTTTAGTGAAATTTTTCTTATTTATTCACACTCCATGCATGTCATCCTAAAAAGATGTCATCAAATCCCTAAGATTACTAAAGACATATTGCCAAAATTTTAACCATGCAACGATTAAATCCATAATGCTAAAAAATTTAACAAAAATTTTGAATTTCAATCATGCCATAATATCAAAGAAACTCTTTACTTTTAGAAATCCAAAATTAAAAAAATTAGTCACTAACTAAGAAAACTAAGACAATGACATACCAGAATAGCTAAATTTCTAAAAGATTTTGACAAAAAATATAGCTTAAACAAGATTACCAAATTATCAAAATATTAGCAAAACTTGTTTGCTTAAGGTAAAATATATCAACAAATTAAGGCATTTAAATTAAACAATAAGCATAAGCTCCCCCTTTCCCCATCCATACATGCACACATACTTATTTCACACATTATACCCAATGTATTGAAAAAGAAAAATAAAAATCACAAAGAAAGGGAAAAGAAAAAAGAAAAACTGCCCTGAAAAGTCAGTTCCATCATAAAGGCTCTAAGGAAGAGCCTGGCATCTATCACTACATACCATACTTTACCAAAAAGAAAACTCACAAATCATATGTTAAGGTTATACAGTCATCCATAATAAGAAAAATAAAAACAAACCAAAATAAATCCAAAATAAAAGAAAATCAAAGGAAAATAAAGAAAAGAAAAAGAAAAACCATAGTTCATGAGATCAAAGAAATGACCAATCATCATCGGAGGAAATCTCCTCCACATCATCATCGTCATCATTCTCCTCCTCTAAAGCCATGTCCTCCTCCTTGGACTCAAAATTCAAGTAAATCTTACAGTATCACATGAGCCTAGGCGATGGTTGCGATGGCTTGAATCCTCGTCTCCTTCATTCATGCATCTAAGTGTTAATCAGACACACTATAGAATCCTGGTTCTATCTCAGAAGGTGGAACATCTGCTCATGTTCATGTTGAAAATGATAGTTCTGGTTCTCTTTATGAAAAAAGTGATGCTCAAATGGAGTAGACTTCCTTTCATACTCCCCTTCATCCATGTATTGCCTTCCAGCAAAACATCGCCAATTGATATAGTCAAGTACGTGTATGCCAACAAATGAAGGAAGGTTCGATAATGGCGACATAAAAGATGAAGGGCTAGCTGTGTAAGATGAGGAAGCATCAATAGAAAGTGAGGGTGACATAGGCTATTAAGGGAAATTCTGAAGCACCAGGTAAAAAACAAATAAAAGAGGAGGTGGAGGTTCATCACAAGCATAATCTGGGACTAAAAGATGAACCCTCTTATGAGTTAGTGATCCATCCTCAGTCATATTCTGAATTGCTTCTAATACAGGCTAGATGAGTCACATAAGCTCCATCCACAAGGTGCCTATATGTTTTCTTAGATTGCTCATTGAAGAATTTGAGAAGCAGATAAGTAACATAAAGGGGAACACTTTCTCGCATATTACCCATAATCAATCAGTCTGTGCTTTAGAGATGTCTGGTACTATCATATCGAGCTGTGATGGTATGCATAAGAAGATGGTGCATAACCCTCATGCAAAACTCCTTATAACTTGTGGCCTTTTTCCTGATTCATATGATATATGCCCTTTGAACCAGTTTACTTTTTCCATATTGAGTCTACCAGCTTAGTAGAAATCCAATCTGTGGTTGTGTCATAGTATATAGGAGAATTGATCTCCTCCTTAGTATATAGCCCAAATCATTGCCCAAATCTATAGACAATCATATTGTAATTATTACCATTCATCTTGAAATCTATCCACTTATTCCAATCATATCTCTTTCCTTCATATATGAATGTGCATAAGAACTCAAGTGTGAGCTTCTTATATGACTTCTCAGTGATCCAAAAGAGATTCCTTCAGCCTAGCATCTCTGTAAACTACCTCAGGTCACCGTGCAATTGGATACCATAAAAAATTTCCCAATATACCACCCAATGTGGAGAAAATGGCTTATTTCCTAAATCTTGAAATCATTGTTGTGCGGTATAGTCATGGAACTGCAAGCAAGGGCGTCTAACTCTAAATGCTCCATTCCTTAGTGAAAGAGGTGGAATAGTGGGTAAATTTGTTATCCTAGATATTCTTGCCCTTTTCTTACCATTCCCCTTATCGGAGACCTTAGTCTTACCCTTGTTGTCTTTGTCCATCTGCACAATAGCATCAATAAAACAAAAATAATGCCCAAATATAATTTATAAGTAGTTCATAATTCCATGTTTAAACCAAATGGTAAAACATATGAAACATAATAACATACCAAGTGTCAATGCCCAATTCTTATAAAAGAATGCTAAAGATATCAAATAAACACAACTGTAATGACTAAAACACTTATAAAGTGCAAAAAAGCTCACTGGGGCATTTCGTCAAACACTTAGCATGTAATGGGTTTGAACAGAGGTTGGGCAAAGATTTTGCATATCCAACATGCCAAATTCATTAAAAAAAAACAATATTTAATCAATATCAAACCCTAAATAGCAATTATAAATCACAAATTAAGTCTTAAATAAGTAAAACCTAAAACTAGGGTTCATATGTGATTTGGAATTCAAATTCAAGTAAATACCCTAATTTCTAAATTTGATTAGTTTAAAGGGATTATATACAATTTAATATAACAATTTAATCTATGTATAATCCCTCTAAACTAATCTCATGCCAAGTTTTATCAAAGAAATTGTAAAAAACTAGAAAGCCAGAACTTAGTGTTTATTATTGAGAAATCTTGAAAATATTTGGGAAAATATGTGTGTGCTTGTGTTGATTAAAGATTTGAAAGAGAAGAGAAATGTTGTGTATGAAATTTAGGGTTCTTGAGAGTTTTCTGCTGATATAAGAGTGTTTTTGTATGTTTAAGTGAGCGAAATTTTCGTTAAAAACTACCCAAGATACGCGTTTTAAAATCGAGTTGTACAAGCCAAATAAAGTTACACGGCCCCATAAAATTCAGGTACGCATGTGCCAAAAATGCAAAATAGATCAGTAAGATTTAAGGGGGGGTGTAGTCTTATAATGCACCCCTGTACAACTGCATTATGCCCGCATGCCTAAGAAAAATTTTGCAATTTTAAAATAGAGGGTTATACGGGTCGTTACCTCATCTGCATGCCCCTGTACATAATTTAATAACCCCCCGTGCTGATTTCTATACAAAAGGAAATAAAAGGGCATGGGTGGCACATAATACATTTTACTTAACTAACTTTTTTCCTCAAAATTTAGCACTCTACTCTTGTAAAAACTTGCAAAATCATAACACAACACACATACCCCATGCTTTATCTCATAACAAATGGTTTAAAAACATAAAATTAAAAGAAAATAATCAAGAAAATAGTCTAAACGGTGGGTTTCCTCCCATCCACTGCTTCTTTAACTCCGTCTTAGTTGGACATTATGGAAGAACTCAATGATCTTGAAGAAAAATGCATTCTATCCCCTTAAATTCTTGCAAGCTATTAT
Organism: Codiaeum variegatum; assembly: GCA_948294925.1. Classification (NCBI taxonomy): domain Eukaryota; kingdom Viridiplantae; phylum Streptophyta; class Magnoliopsida; order Malpighiales; family Euphorbiaceae; genus Codiaeum; species Codiaeum variegatum. The sequence goes on along the minus strand of CAOJBK012669184.1, from coordinate 2,725 downwards.
AATATTGCTTAACCCAATGTCCATTTACTTTAAACATTTCATTTGTCCTAGAGTTATAAAATTCAACCATTCAGAAGGGAAAACATGCATGATTTCAAAAGGACCACTCCAACATGACTTTAATTTTCTAGGAAATAACTTAACACGGGAGTTAAAGAGTAAAATTTCATACTAGGTTAAAAATGCTTTCAAACAATCCTTCTATCATGGATAACTTTAGTTTTCTCTTTGTAGATCCTTGAGCTTTCATATGCCTCATTCTAAAGCTCATCCAATGCTGATAGTTGCAACATCCTCTTCCCTTTAGCCTTGTCCATGTCAAAATTAAGCCCCTTGATTCCCCAATAAGCCTTATGTTTTAAGTTAATTGGTAAATGGCATGCTTTGCTAAACACCAACCTAAATGGACTCATGCCAATAGTGATCTTGAAAGCTTTCCTATATGCCCAAAAAGCCTTATTCAAGCGATGTGCCTAATCTTTCCTTGAAGAATTGACCATTTTCTCCAGGATTCCCTTCAATTGTTTGTTTGAGGTCTCAACTTGTCTTGATGTCTAAGGGTTATAAGGATTAGCCACTTTAGGCTTAACACCATGTCTTTGCATTAGCTTCTCGAAAAGCATGTTGCAAAAGTGGCTCCATGATGTGTTGTATATAGTTGTAGTTTTAGTTGGTAGTTTTATAGTTTTTCATGCATTTTAGGAGTAATTTTATATGTCTTTTGAGTGATTTTTCTCTTTAGATTTGAGAAAATTTTTTGAGTGATTTTGTAGGTGAAATGTAAGTGAAGAGGAAGAAAAGGAGAGAGGAAAAGATTGGAGAAGGAAGGACCATTTGAAGAGATGAGACTTAAGCTTAGAAGTGGAAGCTGTCTGAACTCTCCGACGATTTTGGACTCACCTAAGTTTAAGTGCTGAAAGGGGGCCTACAAATTTTAAAAGGGAAATCCTAATTTTAACCTAATTAGGAAGTAAAAAGGCTCATAACTATATAAGCAACTTTATAGGATATTCATTGGGGACTTTTTCAAAAATCTTTTTTGTAGAGATTACAAGTTTGGGAGAATCAAATACAAGATTGAATATTAAAGAGCCAAGATTTAAGATATCAAATTCTTCTTTTTTCTCTATATTTTATAATATGAATTCTTATTTATTTTGATTCTCTATTTCTTTTATTATTAAGGATAACTAAACTCATAGTTAGGGGTTAATGTCTTGAAGCACAATATCTTTCCATTATTCTATGAATTTCCAGTTGTCATGGTTTGTTGCAATTGTTTATTACTTTAATGCTTAGTTTTGCTTGATTACCAAAACTATGATATGTATTTGGTTATGCATAGAGATATGGTAATTCAATATACCTCCAATTGCATGTTCAGTTGCTAATTGGTCAAAGATTATGTGTAGTGATTAGATATCTTTAAGGGTTTATTTGATAGCCATGTTTAACTAAAAAAAGAATAATTTAATACAATGAGAATTGGTTAGGTTATTTAGAGAGAACTTGAATTATGGTTTAATTGGTTGAATATTGAGAGAGTTTAATTGATGCTTTTGGATAACCTGAATCTTACCTATACTAGAAAATCATAAATAATTTGTTAATTGTGTGGATTGATATTAATTCGTAACAATTTCATATTATTGTTATTCCTTCCAAGTGCTTTGTTTATTTAGTTTGCTATTTTAATTTAACTTTAGTTTTTATTTTTAGACATTAGTTACAATTGATTGCCTTAGACAAATAAAATAGAATAGATAGGTGGATAAAATACAGTCTCCATGGGAATGATACTCTACTTACTCCTTATTAGTTGTCGACTCCAGATATTTGTAGAAAAATCTCAACAAGTTTTTGGCATCGTTGTCGAGAAAATATTGTGTTTAACATCATAATTTATTTGATTTAAGGAATTTTTATTTTTATTTTCATTTTTGTTATTTGTCATTAATTTTTGTTTAAGTGTTTGCTTTGTAGGTGTTGAATTTTGGTGTATGCCCAATACCCGAAGTTCGAAACCTGAGTTGACACCTGTTATTCCTGAGCTTATAAAATACGAAAGAGAATTTTAGAAGCCACACAAAGATCAGTAGCAGAGATGGCAGAAGAAACTAGACTAATAGATGGAAATAGGGATCTTGAGGATCCAAATAATCCAAGAAATCCTAAAGATCAAAGAAACCATGACAATCAAGGAGTTTAACAAATTGTTCAAGGACCTCGCAAGAGGGATTTGTTAGAGTTCTCTATGTCAAATTTAAATGGGCCTCAATATGGTATTGCTAGGCCAAGGGTTACTACAAATAATTTTGAAATCAAACTGGCACTCCTCCAAATGCTTCAATCAAGTGTGCCATTCTATGGGTTGACCAATGAAGATCCAAATGCTCACATAGAAAATTTCTTGGAGATTTGTGATAATTTCAAGTATAATCGGGTCTCAGATAATGCAATGGATCTTTGGCAATTCTCTTTCACACTCAAGGACAAGGTGAAGACATGGTTGAATTCTCTTCTAGCGGGTTCCATCACAACTTGGAACCAACTTGCTCAAGCTTTTCTTTCCAAGTATTTTCCCCTTACAAAGACCACAAAAATAATTAAGGAAATTGCCAATTTCCAATAATATGAAGGGGAATCACTATATGTGGAATGGGAGAGATTCAAAGAACTTCAAAGAAGTTGTCCATTCCACCATCTTACCAATGAGTATCTAGTG
>CAOJBK012668357.1:0-11188 GCA_948294925.1 Codiaeum variegatum | reverse complement strand
AAGGGAGTGTGATGGAGCATCAAGTCCAAAGTAATCCTCAAAGTCTCAAGTTCTTAAGTAAAGAAGCAAGAATCAAATCATTTGGGTGATTCCAATGAGAAAGGATTCAAGCTTCTTAAAAAGAGCTAGAGAACAAGCTTTCGGGAAAAGCTCAGTATGTCTCAAGCTAGAGGCTTCACATTTGGGGAGCTTAACGAAGGAGGTCGAGAGGTATTTCATATGTTCTAACCCTTCTTTATTTCTATTGTGTTTTTCACAATAATTGGAAAGATCCTTAATGTTGAATATCGGCTCATCTTAGGGTTTAGCAATTTGTTAAAGAGTTTAATGAATATCTAAACCCAACTGTGTCAAAAGTGTTTTGGCATGGTAAATATTTCAAAAGTTTTGAAAACCAAAAATCGAGTAACATCAAATTTTTGCAAAAATAAATTTCGCACTGGACTGCACTGCTGGAGGTGTTGTCTAGCAGTGTTCCATCCAGTAGAGCTGCTGGAGCTACTGTCAGCAGCACTGCTGGACAGTGCTGGAATTTCGGTACATGATTCCGTATTCGTCCTTCAAAGACTCACTACGTCCATATCAATATGTATCTCATACTTATCATAGATGATAATAGAGGTGATGGTCTTCCGGATCAATAACGTCCCTATCAATAATCCTATGACCATGAACGACCTTTAAAGTATCTGATAAAGGGCAATTTCTCACTCATATTATCAAACTCTTTGAGAATAGATTCTCTTATGGAATATTTAAGGGACATATATATATTTTATATACAAGGAACGCTTCATTTAAAGAACATATATACTTATAGCTAATTGGGTTTTATATTTATAATCACACTCTAGGGCATACACTGCTAACAGTAGATTAGTTGGCAATCTTCTAGTAATAGCTTGATATCAGAAAAGACCTCAAAACTAGGAATAGTGATGCCAGTCATAGGGTAGACCCAAGGTTCAGGGAAAGCACAGTAGGTAATTTTCTTCCCCTCTCTAACAAAGTGTCCATTGAGAGTCCTGAAGTACAATCTCATGGGGTAGTCATAAGGTTCCCCATTTCTCAGTATGATGGATTGGTTTCTGGCCTTAGCCCTTTCTTCTCCTATTTCCTCATCAATATGGTGGTAACCCAAACTAAATGGTGAAGTAAAAACTAAGTATTCATCGAAAGACTTTATCCTTTGTTGGTTCTTGCCCAGTTCCTTCCCATGAAAATAGGCCATCCTTTTCATGATATTGGCAATCATTTGGTTGCTATATGGATCAAAGTTAAAAGGGACTGCCTCCCTCAAATGTTTAGAAGTTTTAATATATTTCATAAAAGAAAACCCAGATAGAGGATATACAGCTAATTCAAGTTGTATCTCCAATATATGTACAATGGCTCGGACTTCATATTTTCCAAATAGGTCAACTTTGATAGTAACCACCCCTTTCTTAAATGTAAACTTGGCTTTTTGATGAAGAGTGGACGCGATAGCCTTGTCTTGGTGGATCCATGGTCAGCCAAGTAATAAGTTGAAACTCGAAGGCACGTCTATGACTTAGAATGGAATTTCAAAGTTTGTAAGGCCTATGGTGATGGTCAGAGTTGCCACCCTAGCACTTCCCTTTTTAAGTTGTCATACGCCTTTACAATTTGATCAAAGGGGGTAAAATCAAAAGCTTATTTTCCTAAGTAACTAGCCACCTTATGTAGGTATACATTTAGGGAAGACCCATTGTAAATGAGGGTCATGGGAACATTCTTTTCCCTTATGATTATTGAAACATACAGAGCATCATTATGAGGACCCCCATGAGGGATTTCATCATCAATGGAAGAGATGGTTCTCCCTTTAACTATGCTCGTGATTGAAGCTAATAAAGTATTAGGAGAAATGTCAATAGGAGCTTGACATTGGTTGAATGCCTTGCAAAGGGCTTATTGATCAGGGTAAGATGACATAATCAAGATCTAGATTGAGATGTTAGCTTCAGTTTTCTAGATTTATTTCAAAATAGCATCCTCTTAAGGTTTAAGAGTGCTTTTTGATGGAAATGTTACTTGACTATATTATAGTGGTTAAATGCGATCCTGAATAATTTTGCCACTTTGGTAACAATATCAATTTTAGCACCTAAGTTGGTCAGATGTATGACATAATAGTAGTCATTTTCAATAAACTTCCCTTGGGAGGGTGGGTCATCTTCAGCATAGGAATGGTTTTATAGTGGTGCCTCAGAAATAGTGCAGATTAAGTTTGTTGAATCCTTTTATTCAAAATATGTCAAGATGGCATTGACACTATGGTCAGGAAAAGGGTTAGAATATGATAAAGGCGTTGGTTCCTCTGAGCTAAAAATGTAGTTTCTTGGTTGTAAGTGAACAAGTCCTACACAAAAAACACAGTCAAGGGTGATGGACATGGTTCTCAGCGATAACCCTTTGACACTCAAGTCAATATTATGGTAGAGAGAAAGAGTGTAGCGAGAGTCAGATAGTAAGGTTTTTAATTGGATTTTGGAATTACCATTCATGTGTGGAGGAACCCCTCATTTATAGGTGAGGGAGTTCCTATAAATAGTGGTAGATATCATCTGGAGGTTGGCTCCGAGAGTCCTATGATGGAACTGTGATGTGACAACCTATTGTTGTATGAGGGATAAGTGTTGTCCTAGTAGTGGATTGGGAACCACGGGGTAAGTGAGTGACCTTCGGGGTTTTGAGGGTGAAGATCTGGTGTGGTGCTTGGGAGGTTCGACCTCCGTTATCCTTCAAGGAATTCGCTATAGTCCTTAGATTGGATCATGACTAAGAGGTTTATGTTAGTACTCCACCCATATCATAATAGATGTTTGGTAAGGTAGCTAGTGGTAGGAGCTCTTTTGAATTAATAAGATCTTGAATTTTGTGTCTAAGGGCCTTGCATGTATCAGTTTTATGCCCAGGTCCTTAGTGATAGTTACACATTTCATTAAGATTGAAATTTATGGGTAATGGATTAGGGATAAGTCTTGGCTCAATGGGAGTAGTGGAACCACCTTCCAAGAACTTCTTATATATAGAAATTAGAAGAAAACCACCCAAATGAAAGAACTTCCTCCTCTCAATCTAGATTGACTTGTGGGAAAAATGGCATTGACTTCCCCATCCTTTTATGTGACATTCCCTTGATGAGCAAATTTTCTGAATCTTAATGAGAAAGAAGTATGAGGCTCATCCTTGATAAGTCTAGCATCAATTCAGTCCTCGATGCAAGAGATAGTTAAAATTAGTGTTTTGAAGTCAAGCAAGTATTGTGTGATCAATTTATCTTGATACACAAGAAGTAGATTGTTGACAATCATGTTAACTTATTCAATCTCAATTGGCTTGTTTACCAATTAAGAGGCCTTCTCTCTCCTTCTAGTTATGAATGAAGAGAAAGTTTCCTTTGGACCGTATTTGGTCACTTTGAGGTCTTTTCTAGTCATATCAACCTCAATGTTCTGGTGATATTTTTTAACAAAAATGTTGCAAATAGATTCCCAAGTCCGCTTTTGGGAATCATCTAGGTCCACAAACCATTGGAATGCAATACCAAAGAGAGATTGTTGAAACATGTGAGCTAAGAGCTCACCTTCTAGACCTAAAGGTCGAAAGGTATCATCACATATCTTGAGATGAGTTTTAGAGCATGTAGTACCATCAAACTTTTCAATTTGGGGCATTTGGAAATTTGGGGTAGCCTAGCATTTAGGATTAGGCTTAGAGACCCCATATCAACCATGTCATCCCTTTTAAAATATTATATGAATGACAGATAAAATGAGAAAAATTAAAGAAATGATATCATATCTCGACTACCTAAATAGGAATGAAAGTCGATGATCTAATCAGTGAACATTTACATGGACCTATTAATCATCATACACTCGAGTCCCTTCATTATGGATTTCCAATCTCTGCTAAGGTCATGGATTCGTTGAACCTTATATGCCTCGATTATATGGCCACTCCTAAGTTCTAATCCTTGATAATCTTAATTCCTACTAGAAATAACTTTCTAGTGAATCTTATCTACCTTGACCAAAGATTTCATATCAAGGAGAACTAGAAAATTATAAGATTCCTTTCTTGTTTACCCAAGTTAATGAATTCTAAATCGAAGAACATTTACTTCAATATATCACTGAGTAGAGCCACCACATGCCATACACCTCTGCATGACTAGTAGAAGTATGTTAGCAGTAACAAACTGTAGCCACTGATATATTAGATAATATGTCACCTCAAGTCAATGGACTATATGCAAAATTATGACCAGGATGATTGAATATTGATTGTGGTAAAACCCATGTATTCATCTTCTAACGTCACCGTTCAACTTACTCATCACATGAGAGTCCACATGTTGTCATGACATCACATGTCTGTAGCATAAGACTCACTACCTCCATTACCATAAGTGTCATATACTTATAAAGCATGACAACAACGGCGATGGTCTTCTGAATTAATGATGTTCCAATCGATAATTTTTTTACCATGAATACATTTTATAGTATAATGGCAAAGAGAATCTGTCACTCATATTCTTAAACTCTTTAAGAATAGATTCTCATACAAAATACTAATGGAACATATATAATTTTTTTAAAAAAAATAGGAAATTTATTTAAATAAACTATATATTTTATTGCCATTGAGATTCCATTATTACATTTACATTAAGCTCTAGGGCATATAAGTCTAACAATCTCCCACTTGCACTAGAGCTAATCCTAGAGCCACTCATTATAGTATCTCAATCCCATCTTCTCAAGATGAAACTCCAACTGCTTCTAATTCATAGCTTTAGTCAGTGCATCAATTGTGTTTTCGACTGAAGTTATTTTCTGCTAGGCTACATCCCCTCTCCCAATGATTTTTCTGATAATATATTAACATCTTTCTATGTGTTTAGATTTCTGGTGAGATATTGGTTATTTTGCTTGAGTAATGGTTTCATTATTATCGCAGTAGAGAGAGACCGACAACTAAATGGAAGGAATCACTTCAAGTTCAATCACGAACTTCCAAATACAAATAGCTTTATTTGCAGTATCAAACATACTTGGCTTCTATAGTGGAATTAGCAGTTGTAGCCTACTTGGAACTCTTTCATCTAACAACTCCTCCATTATAGGTAAAAGTAAATCCGGAGATAGACTTTCTATCTTCCACATTTGATTGAAAATCAAAATTTGTGAATCCGCCAACCCTTAGGTCATCTCCTCCATATATCAAAACTAAATCCTTAATCCTTCTCAAATACTTAAGGATAGCTCTGATAGCAGTCTAGTGATCTAATTCTGTATTAGATTGAAATCTACTAGTCACACTAACATCATATGTGGTATCTGGTCTCGTACACAACATAGTGTACATAAGGCTTCCAATAGCCAACGTATATGGAACGTTTGCCGTATTTTACCTTTCTTCAGGTGTCTGAGGTGACATAGCCTTGGAAAGGAGGATATCGTGCCTTATAAGCAACAATCCCTTCTTGGAATCTTACATTTTGAATTGTTTCAACATGCATTCAAAGTATTTTCTTTGAGAGAGTCTTATCATTCTCTTCGATCTATCTCTATAGATATGAATACCAAGAATGTAGGTAGCTTCTCCTAAATCTTTCATGGAGAAGTTTTGGGATAACTAGATTTTTATATTAGAGAGCATGCCAATATCATTTCCAGTCAATAAAATATCATCCACATAAAGTACAAGGAAAGTAACAGCACTCCCACTAACCTTTCTGTACACACAAGATTCATCTTCATTTTTAATAAAATCAAACTCTTTGCTTGTCTCATCAAAACGATGATTCTAACTATTCGAAACTTGCTTAAGATCATAAATGGATCTCTTAAACTTGTACACTTTGGAACGATCTTGAGATTCAAAACATCTAAGTTATTCCATGAGTATGTTTTCCTCAATGTAACTATTAAGGAAAACAATTTTGACATCCATTTGTCAAATCTCATAATCATATTGTGTTGCGATAGCAAACAAAATCCGAATTGATTTAAGCATGGCTACAGAGGAAAATGTCTAATTGTAGTCTTTTCCTTCCCTTTGACGAAACCATTTCACTGCAAGTTGAGCTTTATAGGTTTCCACGCTTTCATCTGGACTCATCTTTCGTTTGAAAACTCATTTATTCTTTATTGGTACAATACCTTCAGGAGGATCAATAAATTCTCAGACTTGGTTGATATATATGAAATTCATTTAGGATTTCATAACTTCTAATCATTTTGAAAAATATATATCTGATATAGTAAGGTCAAATGCTTGACCAACTCCTTCATAAATGACCAACTTTTATTCATTCTCATGAATAAGTTTGTATCTCTGCAGACGATGAGATATCCTATTAGACTTTCAAGAAATTTGTATGGATGCTTTATCGATTTGTCTTTCCTGCTTGGGTTGATATGTCTATATAATCATCTTGTTAGACTTTTTTGAATGAAAATTCGATTATTTGGCAAAAAAAAAATGAAAATTCGATTAAGACATAAATAAAGAGGAAAAAATGGAAAAGTGTTTGAATTGAAATGAAGGCATAAATATAGTCAGAGATGTGGACCTTGCAAGTTGCAGAGAAAGAAAGAAAAGAGGAGAGATGTGAAAGAACAAAAACTCCTTACATGAAAGACAAAAACAGTAGAAAACAGTTGCATGGGAAGCCCGTGCTCAGAGTGACTTATTTTTAATGAGCTGGAACACATAAACTCCAAACCGAGTAGTCAGTTTGCCCGAGAACACTACCTTTCCTTTTTTTTTTAAAAAAAATAATAATAATAATCCGACAGGACAATAGAATGTTTCTTTGCTTTTATTTTTTCTTTTACATATAAATGATTTAAAAGCAAAGCAAGCTCTGATAATAATAACTCAATAATCAGTTAATTATTAAGTTAAAAAAAGGATTTGTTTACTGGTTAATTTTGAAGTTGCTTTAATTAATTGTGAGACATGCAGGCAGTGTTCTTCTGATGTGTTAAATTAAATGCAGTAAGAAGTTATGATATTCACGTGAGAACACAAAATCCAAACAAAATCTATACAAAGATCACACCAACAACTGATAGCCAATAACCGATAGGTAGGGTCAACATGTAGGATGTAACAAATCTTATTTTACTAAAAAAAATAAATATAAATTTTATTTATAATCAATAACACAACACCGCACTTTTAAAAAAGAAATCTTTTGTGTTAAAAACAATTGGTAATTATTTAGTTTAGGATTTATAAATAAAGACATTAAAACTGAACAGAACCATTAAATAAAGGCTGTTTTGCATGCAACAATAGTAATGTATATTATTTTCTTCTTCATATATATATATATATATATATTCCATTGTTCTCTCTTAAGCAAGAGATGAAATGTCAAAATCTAAGATCCCTTGTCACGTCTCAATCAGCTTAGATTCTCTCTCTTTAGTTTTGTTTCCTGTTTAATGCTTTATTCAAGAAAGAAGACAGCTAGCTAGCTATGTGTAAATTGCAGTAGAGTATAAGAAGAAGAAGCAGAAGAAAGAAACTCGATATAGCATATAGCATTAGCTTCTTCTTTTGTTATAAGACTAGAGTCTACACAAAAGACCCTAATATAATACTACTATTTAATATTTGGTAGTTGGTTGTGGATGGATGGTGCAATGCAACCAGAAGCTTTTGTCCATTTACTTGCCTGTTTGCTTATCAATGGGAAATTACCTTTTATAGCATTCATGGATCTAAAAGTGGAAAATTGTTTCTATTCACCAAAAAGGAATGCAAATACCAAATTCTCACCATTTCAGTAACCTTCTCTTGTCCATTGTGTATTCATATGCTTATAATTTAATTACACTGCTTTACCCATCTTTCTTTTACTTTTTATTTTATCTTTCTTTTTAAATTACATTTATCCATTTCCTTATCAGTTAGCTTCACCCATGTGACTTAACACGATGTGATTTTTAACAGGCATCAACTACAGGCGATTTGGTGGATAATTGGATAATTATTGTTGTATTGTAAAATTGTAATCATGCAGACCAAATTTCTTTCTAAAGGATATGTATGGAATCATTTTTTTTTTACCGTTTGGCCAAAACAAAATTACAATGGTCAAACAGGATTTAAGGTCAGCTAAGATAATTATGGGTAGCAAGCAAGGGAATTGGAACTAGTGATTGTATTTCGGCTGATGGGACGGCGTAGGGATATCCTACCTCTGTTGTGACGGCCATAGTCTGTTGCTCATATCATTTCTTTCGTTTTTTAATTTATTACACCAAAATAAATAAATAAATAATCAACCACTCGTTCAGTTTTGCGATGGCTCAGTCACTGATAAGGATCTGTACCAATAGGCCTTTGGGTCATGAAACAACACTATTCACATTGCCTGGTTCCTCTCAACTCAACCAAATTACCCAAACAATAGTTATTTCAATCCAAAAATGCTCTGAGTAAATTTTGACTTATTCATTATCCAATCACTTTGAAGTAAATAAAAATATATATTTTATGTGATTTACAAAATGCAGATGGAACTACTGAGTTGGGTAAGACTAACAATTGCCATCCCCAAAGCAACTTTGTATTTGGACCAAAGTGAAAAGGCATCTAAATCAGATTTCCCTTGTCTTAATACACAGCAGAAAGTTTGACCTATTTCTAAATAAATTAATTTTCAGGTCCAATGCCATGTAGCTCTTGTACAATGCAAGAGATTTTCCTGACTTTTTTTTTTTAAAAAAAAACAGAATTAGAATCCTTCATCAGATTAAGGGGTAAACTTGAATGAAGATATTTAGCTCTCAATGTCTCTGGAAAGACAAACAATAGATACAAAATACAGCCCCTCATCCTAAAGCAGAATTACACTGCATGTTGAACTGGGAAAAGCAAAACACAGAGGTAGCAACGTACACAACTCATATGCATGCATCAATTTGCAGATACAATCGGACAAACATTCCAGATATATCATCATCACAAATCACATTTCTTAGTTTTTTACCCTAAGGGCGTAGTTCACATATTTTCCAACTTATTCATATTTATGTGTTATACAATCAATGACTCTTTTGTTTTCCATATCCAATGGGCCCAGAAGGCAGTGAAAATACAGGGCATCAAGTGTAACATATCTTTCACCAGAAAAAAGATGAAATGAAATATCATGATATTTTATTATCATTATTAAGTGAAGTATATGACCACTTTTTCCTATGGCTAAGCTCTTCCCTTTAATACAACACCCAAAAGTTTTGTATAGATTAAAAAAAATGCACATAGCATCCCTCCTATTCGTTTCGTTCCAGAAATAAGCTTTAAAATTATGTCACAGTTGAAATTGTTAAACCACTTTACAGCATGATAATGTCAATACACTGATGTGAGATAAATAATAAGCTTCCCAAAATTCTCTAAAATGCTGCATACTTTCCCCAGTAAATTCTGAAAATATCCTTTTCATAACCCCAAAACATGATTATACAACCTTCACTACTTTGGTACATATGCTTCAACAGTCGACGCTAGTATTTCTGCAATCTCCAATAGGAATTAGTTGTCATTCTAGGTTACAACAGCTTTCCAAAGAATATGTATTAGCACTAGATTAAAGTTTAAATATTAGATACAAGTTCAGTATAAACCAAACCAAATGATATATTACACTAATGTTTATTATCTATTATATAAATCTTAAAATTAAACAAAATAATACATTCAAGGGATGGATTAAGCAAAATATAGAAATTCAATACAAAATGATCATTTATAATTTGTTTCTCATACCTGTTACAGCGGTATAGCTGATAACTACAAAGTCTATGAAGTGGAGCATGGAAAATATTTGACACCTTTATAGAAAATATCATCACAAAAATGGAGCACCATATTCACCATCTCCGTATTAAAGATGTGAGCAACTGCAACCATTTGTAAATAATTATCTATTAGGATTTAGTAATGAGCATCTTAAAGTATTAGCAGAAAAACCTAGCAAGGAAAAATACGTAATTGAACATAGATTACAATTTCAGGAAAAAAAGAAAAGAATGAGAAACAGAGAGCCTATAACATGTTTGTTTAGTCTTGTTGAAACACATTGTGCCTATGTCAGAAAAGACCAACAAAGGAATTTCGGCACATGTAATCGGAAATATGCATATTTAGAAGAAACAGAATTACGGCTCAATGATGCAATGATTGATAGAACCCTGGTTATCACACCCAGACATTCCAATTCAATTAAAAAGAAAAAAAAAAACATTTATAATAGATTCATCATCATATAAACATAAAATAGAATCCGCCAAGTAACCTAACAAAAATGTACGACTACTTATTCAAGTTATCTACTAGAATGAAAGTTGTAAGATCCTCTTCAAAGATAGGCTTTGGTCATGATGAGGACTTGGGCTCCATCCATGGCAAATATATACTACAATTTAGAAGCCCTTAAATAGAACCAGGTTTGGCAATGGAACCATTTCAGAGGCCTTAAAGCCAAAGAACACAATACAAGAATCTTCATAATGTAGCCTTATGAAGTGCAATGAATATATGCAAGTCACGGTAAAATAATTCGCAAGCATCATTACTGCAATACAAAAACTACACATAATGTGTATAATTCCAATTGAAACCTATCAAAAAAAAATTTTCCCAGAACCTTCACTTCAAACTGAATACCTCAAATAGTTCAAAGGGGCTGCCACGCCGGTATACATCATTCTTCTTACTGTCCGCATTAGAAAGAATGCTCGATAATAACGCTCTCCATCCAATAAGCAAAACAGAAGTGCTTCCCATTGTTACTAACATAAAAGTATATGGTGGAATATGTCCAGATTTTACAGACCATATAATTAATCCCAGCTGCAAAGAAATTAGACAGGAAAGAAAAGAGCTTAGTTTATTTACAGCTGATTTGGCTACTAAAGCCACATATCATGCAAAAGAACAATGAAATGAAAAGCACAAAATTAGAATATAGCGAGGCATGTATAGAGAAAACTTAAAAAGTTAAACCTATGAACATGAGAGACTAATTTCAATTGCGACATAAAAACATTGCTGGATAGAGATTGCAAATTTATGTCTAATGTTGAACAAGTAAGAAAACATCAAATTCTATAAGCTTACATATTTATCA
>CAOJBK012666371.1:0-11354 GCA_948294925.1 Codiaeum variegatum | reverse complement strand
GTGCCTCATCTCTAGAGGTCTTAGTACCCCCCCTAGAGGGTCTTTCGCCAGTCAAGCTGGGCTTAGGTGCCCCCCTTTGAGTTAAGCTGGGCTTTGTTACTTTAAGCTTTACAATGTAGTCAAAGGAATGCCTTTTCATTTCTGATTAAGAATAGTACAATCTTAGATGTTGTACATTCCAATTATATGGCACTTTCTTACCTTCCAGTGTTCGCAGCTTGTATGTGACTAGGCCAATTGCTTGTTCCACCTGAAATGGGCCTTCCTAATTTGGTGCTAGCTTTCCCATGTCTTTTCTTCTTCCCGTAGCTTTTAAGCTCCTCATCACCAGGTCTCCTACTCTTAATAGCATACTTTTGACCTTTTGGTTGAAGTAATTTACAACTCTATTTTTGTAAGCTGCAGTTCTTATAAAGACTTGTTCCCTTAGCTCTTTTAGTAAGTCAAGTTCAATCCTCCCCTCTGCTTCATTTTCTTCTTCTCCACAGTAGTATACCCTACCACTAGGTTACCCAATGTCTACTGGGAGGACTGCTTTGGTGTCGAAGGTGAGGGGGAAAGGTGTTTTGCCTGTTGACTCTCTGGGGGTTATTCGGTAAGCCCATAGTACATAGTGCAGCTGCTCTCTCCAGTTTCTGCCACATCCTTCCAGCCTTCACTTTAGTCCTTGGATAATGATTCTTATTTACCTTGGTCTTCCCATTTGATTTAGGGTGGAAAATTGAGGAAAAATGTTGCCTTATGTTGATACCTTCACAAAAGTATCTCATCTTGGCGTTGTCGAACTACTTTCCATTATCGCTGATGATTTGATGAGGTACCCCAAACTTGCATACTATATGTTTCCAAATAAACTTCACCACGTTCTTAGCTGTGATCATTTCTAGGGCTTATGTCTCTACCCATTTGGTAAAGTATTCTACTACTACTAGAAGGAACTTCCTTTGCCCTCTGGTCATTGGGAAAGGTCCCACAATTTCCATCCCCCATTTGTCGAATGACCATGAATGATATATGGGTATCTGTTTTATGGTTGGAGCTTTGTATAAGTTGGCAAACCTCTAGCATGTTTGACACTTCCTTATCAGCCTCATACCATCTTCCTTCATAGTGGGCAAGTAGTACCCCTGTCTGATGGCTTTGGCTGCTAAGGTCTTTCCTCCCATGTGCATTCTATAAGCAACCTCGTGCATCTCCTTTAACACATATTCTGCTTCGGTGGGAGTAAAGCATCTAAGCCATGGTAGAGATAAGGCTCTTTTGTAAAGGACTCTATGATATATGGAAAAGTGCAAGCTCCTCCACTTGATTTTCTTTGCCAGCTTCAGGTCTTTCGGGAGCTTGCCTTCTTCTACGTAGGCTCTTATTGGGTCCATCCAACTAGGTTCGGGCTTTGTAGCCATAATGAATTCATACTTTGCTGTAGAAGGCTAGGCTAGGACCCCTAGAAATACCCTACTTGGGATGTCAACTGGATGGGCTATTGCGAGCTTGTTGAGGTTGTCTGCTCTGATGTTGTCCCCTCTGGGGATCTTCTTGAACTCTACTTCTATCTCCTTCTCTTTCATCTTCTTTATCTGTAAGTCAGTCTCCTCTAGATATTTGACCATGTCTGGATGCCTAGCTTTGTACAGGCCTTTGACATGTCCTAATACCAGTTGGGAATCACTGCAGATGTGTAGTGTCTCCATATAAAGGTGTTCGGCCATCATAAGGCCTTGAAGGAGAGCTTCATACTCAGCTGTATTATTAGTCGTTGGGAAGTCCAACATCAGAGTGAACTCAATTACTATTCCTTCTTCGTTCCTTATTACCACTCCAACTCCGCTGGCTCCCTTGCCACTGGCTCCATCCACGAACAACTCCCATTTGACCTTCGAGGTCTCACCCTTAGCCTGTGCTTTTTACTCATTTTTAAGTTTTTCCTCTACTAGATATGAGCATTCTAAAATGAAGTTAGCTAGGGCCTATGCTTTGATGGCTGTCCAAGGCCTGTTCTCGAGGCCATATCCTCCGAGCTCTATAGCCCAGCATAGTAGCCTTCTAGAAAGTTCTGGCTTATGCAGGAGCTTCTGTAAAGGCTTGTCTATGATTAACATCCCTTTAAGTTAGTCTTTGAATTTTCTGTAGGAGAGCACCAGGGTGTACACAATCTTCTCTAAGGGGCTGTAGTTTAAGTTTGCTCCCTATAGTACCTTGTTGAAGTAGTATACTAGATTTTGGAGACCTCCTTCTTCTCAAACAAGTACTGAGCTGACAACGTGTTGCGAAGTTGAAAGGTACAATAGGAGATTTCTCTTTTGAGTGGCCTACTCAAAACTTATTCTGAGGCCAAAAAAGCCTTTAATTCATCCAGATCTTGTTGACAGTCCTCTGTCCATTCAAAGGCATCATTTTTTCTGAGCTTTTTGAAGAATAGGAGATACTTCTCTCTAGATTTGACATGAATATGTTTAGGCCACCAATCTGCCCATTAGCTTTTGGACCTCCTTCATATTCCTTGGGGGGTTCATCTCCTGGATGGCTCGGACCTTGTCCGAATTTGGCTCTATCCCCCTTTCACCGACCTGATAGCTTAGAAATTTACCTCTATGAATGAAGAAGGCACATTTTTCTAGGTTAAGCTTCATTCCATAGGCGTTCATTACTCCAAACACTTTTTTCAGGTCTTCAATATGTTGTTGGAAGCTCATGCTATTGACCATCATATCATCTACATAGGCTTCGAGACTACTTCCTATCTACTCCTTGAACATCTTATTGACGAGTCTCTGGTAGATGGCTCCAACATTCTTTAGCCCAAAAGGCATGGACATATAGCATTAAGTTCCCCTTTCTGTAATTAATGAAGTCTTCTCCTCATCTTCTTCATCCATTCTGATTTCATGATAGCCTTGCTTGGACCAACTTATCTATCATAGGCAGTGAATAAGAGTCTTTGGGATAGGCTCTGTTTAAATCAATAAAATCCATGCACATACGGTAACCGTCATTAGCCTTCTTAACTAGGACCACATTGGTGAGCCAGTTGGGTAACTGCACCTCCCGTATGAACCCTGCTGCTGTCAGCTTCTCAATCTCCTCATCAATAATTGCTTGCCTCTCAACTCTAAAGCATCTCTTCTTCTTTTTGATGGGTTCACATGGAGTTTGTGGGTAATTATTTCTGGGTTTATTCCTGGTATGTCTTAGGAGACCCATGCAAAAGTTTTAGTGTTGCTTGCCAAGAACTCTTACCCCTGCTTCTTCTCCTCCAGGCTTAAGATGGAATTAATCTACAAGGTTCGACCATCTCTAACAACTTTGAATGGTTCCAACTTCTGTGCAGACTCACCTCTAGTCTCTGCCTGGGTCTTCAGGGGAGCTATCTCCACAAGATTCACCTCTTCTAGTTCCATTGCTACCATCCTCCTCTTTTAGTCGATTTTCATGGTTGATTTGGGAGCCACATCACCATAGATATGAAAATCTGACCCATCAGGGAAAGGAACAATTAATTTGCATCTTCTAATGTTCACTGAGATCTCCAAATCCCACAACAATTGTCTCCCTATCAGCACATTGTAGGACATGGGTTGTTTCATCACAATGAAGATTGCCATAGTTGATGCTGCTCTTAAGGCTTTCCCTACTGTCATCGGGAGCTCAATGGTGCCGACTGCTGGGATAATGGCTTTGTCCAACGTTCACACTGGCACCTCAAGTGGATGAATCTTGGAACTCTCAATCCCTATCTGGGTGAAAGCCTCTCATGATAAGAGGTTCATCGAGCTTCCAGTATCCACAAGTATCCTTCGAACCCGATAGTTAGGCACCACTACTGTGATTACAATGGCTTTAATTTTCCTGATGGCTTTGTTGGCCGATCCTGCTACCAATTACTTTGAGCCATTGAAAAAGGTGAACTCTGATGGTTCATGGGTTCGGACAGCTTCATTCTCCTTATTCCGACTAATAGGGGTCTCCACTGACCCTCTAATGAGGCAAAAGATATCTCCTGCAACCCCATCTTCAATTGGTATGGCCTGCATTTGGTTCGTTAGCCCTGCTTGATAAGCTTTTTTGATATAATTTTTAAGATATCCTTGTTGCATTAGCCTCTCTATCTCCTCTAGGAGCGAGCGGCAGTTATGAATGGTGTGGCCATGAGTGTTGTGAAATTTATACCACTGGAACCTGTCCCTCTTCTCTGGGTCTTTCAAGATCGGCTTGGGCGTCCTCCAAATGTCTTTATCCTGGAAGGCTACAAAAACCACCTCTGGCTTGGCATTCAAAGGTGTGAACTTAGAGGGGTCGAACCTCTCCCTCCTAGGTGATTCGATCTGTCTTGGTGGGGGATTTTGCCAGCCAGATGATCCCCTGGTCTTTGGTGTCATCTCTTCCTTCTTTGTTTTCTTCTGAGACGGGCTTCCTTCCTCTAGCTTTCTTTTTTTTGTAAAACCTGCTCTCTCTAAAAGCATCATCCAGCTTTATATACTCCTCTGCTATGGCCATTGCTTCATTGAGTGTTCTGGGCGAGCTCCGAACTAAAGCTTTGAAATAGTCCTAGTGGTTTGTGCACTTCTGTAGAGCTTCGACTGCCCTAGGCTCATCAATGTCCCTCACCTTCAGCATCTCTTTATTGAATCGGGCGATGAAGTCTCTCAGCGACTCTTCTGAACCTTGCTCCACTTTCTCTAAGGCTCGTGTCGGTGTTGGTATAGATATGATGGTACAAAATCTTTTGACAAACAGGTTTACCAAACTCCAAAATGAGTCCACACTTCCCTCTGGTAAACTGTCATACCATTTCACCGCTGCTGTTCCTAGCGTGCCTCGGAAGGCTCTGCAAAGTGTCTCATCTTTAGTGGTCTGCAACTCCACTAAGTGTTTGTATTCCAAGATATGTACCTTGGGATCCTAGCTACCATCATACTTGGTTATCTATGGCTGCTTAAACTTCTCGGGCATTTGGAACTCATCAATGTTCCTGCAAAATGGAGACTTAAGGTGGAGAGTAAAGTTTCTTCTTTGATCTGGCTTAGTTCTTCCACGTATCTCCTGACTTCTTCTCTAAACACTGCTCTGGACCCCCAGTGGCTAGAGGCTTTTTGATCACCTACACCCCTTCAGTTTTCATGTTTATAAGAATGTTTGGGCCTTCGCTCTAAATCCCTGTGAGATCAACTCCTGCGATCTTCTTCTCTGATATTCCTAGCTTCACTGGTTGTAAACATGTTTGCCGGTGCTTCCCTCTTGTCTGCCCTATGCTTTCTGCTCCTTTCTCCCACTTTTTCTTCTCTAGTCGGCACTTCTAGCACTGAACTGATTCTACCCTTTCCTTCAGTGGGCCTGGTTGGTGGGGCTTCTACTACATCACCGGGAGTATTGAAATTTATCCCTCTATTTACTATAGGTGGGTTATTACTAACCTGGGCTGGTGGGTTGGGTATTTGATTTGGTTGGATTTGTGGTAGTAAAGGGACAAGGTTGGTGACTAAACTTTGCAACGTAGCCACCAGATCTGGGGTTGCAAGGGGTTACACAGGATGTGAAGCTGGTGTTGAAGGGCTTAGCACTTGATGTTGCCCCATGAAGCTCTGTAGAGTCTGCTGGGAGGCGGCTAAATTGTTCCAAGCTGCTACTGGGATTTGATTAGCAGTGGACATGTTAGCTGTTTGATTTATGTTGGTGGGTGGAGGACTTTCTTCCACATCATGGGTAGGTTCCATTTTGAGAGCTTTGATGTAGGTTTTGAAGATGATTTAGTTGAGAAACTCTGCATTTTCCATAAACGGCATTAAATGATGTGTGATAGGTTTTCACGTAGTTGGAAATAGACTCCTTTGGTTGGAAATGGACTCGTTTGGTTAGAAATGAACTACCTGCAAGAGGAAACAACAGTCAGGGGTGCCCGGACATGTGTCCGGCGTAAACCCTCTGACGATCAATTTAGAATCTTTGTGGAGAGAGAGAGAGCAGCTCTCAAAGATGAAAAAAAAATATGAGTTTGGTGTCTTAGAATGGACTTACCTGAGTGAGACATTAGATATTGTATTTATAAGGTGAAAACTCCCATAATGGGATATGTGTCCACTCTAGGTGTATTGCAGAGTATCCATAGATGAGACTTGTGATGTGACCGTTGACTCGTTTCAAGACTTTACGAACACCTGTCTCTGACAATCTCCAAATCTCGAAGGCAAATGAGACAAACTTTTTCAAAGACTGGAGATTCGGATGGGACCAAGGTGTTAAAGGGTTTATAATGATTTTCGAACCTTAATTGTAGCTGAACTTGCTAATGTTGAGTCATATCAATAACTATTATTGAAATTATTGAATTTGACCCTTGTTTTTTTCACATTCTTTTCTTAGTAAGAACTAAGAACGAAGTCCCAAATATTTATGTTAGGCACGTTAATTTATCTATGTTTGACCAATTGCTGCCTTGTTTGAGGCTACACCTCAAGATTTAGATCTAATAAATATTTCTTCAAAAAAATGTTTTCTTATTAATAAAAAAAAAGTTTATTTGTTAGAATTTTTTATTTGTCCAATTCTTGGACTTGGAGACCAAAGAGTTGAAAAAGTTGACTTGGGTGCACCTAATTCTACTGGATTTATGGGGAAATATTAAATCAAATATGTGAATGAGGCTACCTGTCCATTACATATGGGACCCATTAATTTTGGATCCTTTGTGGTAATTGGTCCCACAATAATTTTGATTAGTCTGTTTTACGCCTCTGCTTAAGAACGGCAAAAGCAACCTTGACTTTTAGACCGTCCGATGGCCTTGAATATTCTACGGAAAGTGATGGGAATTTCAGCTTGATCTACTAATGCAAAATGCTAGGCAATACTAAACACTAAATAAAAATCTCGTTAAAGGAAACAAATTCTCAGGCTATATTCAATATGCTAGAAATAAGGACCCACGGAGAAAGGCCAAAAACTAAAATGAATGAACTTTGAATGGAACGGCCACTCAAAGTTGTCTTTTTGGGCTATTATGTAATCTTCGTAGTATGAAAAATGATGAAATCTTTTTGTATTTCCGAGCCACTAGTGCCAAGAAAGTATTAATGGTTACAAACAGTATTAATTTAAGTGTAAATCTCAAGTAAGACGTGCCTTCTTCTGTAGAAAAGTTCACGAAATTCAATCCCCTTTCCTTTTTTTCACTCTCTTTGGGAGAGTGGAAAGTAAGAGGAATAAAAAAAATATAAGGAATAAAAAATAATGGGTAAATACATTTTTTTTTTCTCATTTGAAAAGTCAAGATGAAAATGGGGAGGTCAGAAAAATTAAATTATGTTTATCTGGATTCTACCATCCTAATTTGGGGAAAAAAATGACAATTTACATATTACTTGTAAAATTACCATTTTGTCCCACACTTAAAATATCAGCCAACAAACAAGAACACTTATTAAAATAAGTGAAATAAAAGTTAAATCAGTAATCTCTATTATATTGTTAATAGTGTCAAATAGTCTCTAACAACAGGCAAAAAAATTGATCTTAGTTGTGTGAACTCACTAATACAAAAAATACCTCTTGGCATCGCATAATTGGCAGCGGTTATTAGAATAACAAATGCTAAAAATTGATGTGGTGATGTTTTTATAATTAAGTTAACTTCTGAGTGTTGGTTGTTACCTTACAACAGATGCCAAAAGTCTATGCGATTGCATTTTTATAATTAATTGAAACTTTAGACGTCTGTTGTTACCCTATAACTGATGCCAAAATTTGATGCGGTGGTATTTTTATAATTAAATTAACTTCTTTGTTAGGGTAGACCTTTGACTTCGGTTGCTACTAAAGAACTGATGCCATATTATTTAAATTGAAAAAAAAATTACATAAAAAATCAAAACCCTTTCTCCCTCGCTCGACCTCTCTCTCCCTGAGAACATAATTCACCCATTGTCATTGTACTCCCCTCACTCAGCCATTGTATCTCCCTTGCCCACCATTGTCAAAAATTGCTTAGCCTCTTTCCTTCTTGCACCATTGTATATCTGCCACCTCCATTTTCACTCTTTCCTTTTTGTTCAATTATGTGCCATTCCACAGAGTAACTTTGTGATTTCGCTCGCACAACACGTTGCCTTCTCTTTCAGCCATTGTCACATTCACATGCGTTTAGAGGTAACTTGTTTTATTATCTTGGTATTCATGTTTTTTTTCTCTCTATTCAGAGATGAGTGAATTTTTTATTGATTTATGTGGATTATTGTTGCATTTTGAGGAGTTTCTCAGGATGCTGAGCATAGATTTGATGATTGTACATGATCATCTTATGTATGCGTCGAAGGATAACATTTTCAAAGTGTTGGTGGATGAATTCGTGCTCAACATGAAAGGTATCACTATCCTGATCCCCAACATTATTGATTTGTTGAAGGTGCAATGGTTGGATAGGTCAATTTTGATGGTTTTCATGAGGTGAGAAAGGTTTTTTTTTTTTAATAAAATTTCATAGAATTATAAATTATTTTCTTAAAATATTTAATTTTATGTATCCATTTCTTTTCACTTAGGTATCTCCATGACTTATGTATAGAGTCATGTGCCAAATCAATCAGATTTATGAATCCATGTTGTCTCTTATGCGAATTAAATATTCCAAAGGATTCGCTATATTCTTATGTGTACAAGATTTTGGAAAGCCTGAAGAACTAGTGTGATGCCCTGTCTAAAGCCCGCTGGATTTTCCAACGCGCCTACGACTTTTTGGCTCGAGGAAACCGACCACGAGGTGTCAGATTGCTCATGACATCGCAGTTATGGACAAGTTCCCACATTTGTACACCCCACATGTGTCATTGGTGTGCACGTGTGATGTGATAGGAGTCACCACATAATCTTTAAGAAAATAATTTTCTTCGATGATTAAGAAACCATTTTGACAAACTCCATTTTAGAAAAATTTGATTATTTTGGCCAATTTAGAAAATGGTTGGCCTCAAACTATAGTTGGATTCGGGGACTCGTGATTTTGATAAAACAAATTTAGAAAAAGGCTTTTTCTAATTTGTAAACAACTTTGGCTTAAAATTGTGTGATTTTGATCATATTACGTGAAGCATGAACAAATATTAACACGGCAAACATGATGCATGAAACAGGTAAAGAATGCATGACATCCATAAAGCGATAGAAACAAGGAAAAGCAACATGGTCTTTCCTCTAGCCCACTTCAGGTTCTAGGGAAGGCACACATCCTCAAATAAAGAAATAAATTATTACATTAGAAAAAAACAACAAATCAGGGGATTCCCTTTCTAATTCACAGATCTAGGAGAGGCACACTTTCCCCAATACAAATTCAGAATAACAATAACATAAATAATGAAAATATATAAAAGATTGAATCAATATCGAAATAAAATAAGTAACAATAATAACATAAAATAAAGGAGCAGAAACAAAAGTAAAAAAAGAAGAAGATAATTTTGGAATTGAAGCCGTTAGAAGGCTTGCCGGTGTATAATCTTGAATGGGAATCAAATCCCAAGCCGTTCTCCCTTCTTATGAAGGGCGGGGTTATTCTGATAACAATGGGTGGTGGTTTAATTGGTTTAGAAGCTAACATATTTTATTGATAAAATAGTTAACTGAATAGGCTGTTAGTCAATTTTAGATTTAATTGATAAAATGATTTTGATTGAAGTGATTGCCTAAGTTCATTTTTAGGGCTAGTCTGATTTATTTTAAAGAAAAATGACATTTAAGTGAACATGCCTTAGTTTAGATTTAAAGGGCTTAATCTGATTCATTTTAAGAAAATGGAATTCTGATAAACATGCCTTAATTCATATTTAAAGGATTTAATTAATTCATAAATTAAAAGAAAAAAGAACATTATATCCTTATTACCTTTTGCTTACATGGCTTCAGAACTAGCTTCTCGGAAGATTTGATGAACCCGGAGCCCGTCTCCATTGTGTTCGGAGAGGATTGTTGAGTATGTGTCTGAATTGGAGTTGTGAAAATTCAACCATCTGATGAATCAAAATAGCTGGAAAATGGAATTGCTTTCTGAAAATTAAGGGTATTTGGAATAGTTACGTGTTAATTATGGTGTTTGGAGAGTGTTTAGGGAAGTTATAAAGTGTAAAAAGTAGTATGGAAGCGTCTGAATAGTGTCTGAAAAGTGGATCCCGAACTGTTCTGAAAGTTCAAATTTATAGAAAAATGAGTCGAAAAACTCTAGGAATAAAAACTCGTGTGTTTTAGCCAAAAGTATGTGTTTTGGAACAAACACATGCATTTGGATCCACACACATGCGCTCGGCTTAAACGCATGCATTTTGGACCTAGTTGACTAGGCTTGATTTTTTAGATCGAGTTCGATCTGATTCGATTTAATTTTTTGAGTTTTCTAGATCCATTTGAGGTCCAATTCAAGCGTTGTATGAACCGTTTGGCTCGTATTAATGGGTCGGATCTAATGATATAAAAATATGGGTATTTTCTTGAAAATGGTTGGGGAAATATGTGAACATGTTCAGATAGTAATTACGGGGAAATCTGTGAAGCCTCATTTTTGTACCATTGCATCCGACGCATTAGTTTCAGACTAATGAATCTGATCGGGCTTAAATTGGACTTTAAACGGACCAAAAAAACCCAACAAAAACTGAATTGGATTGGACTGAACCAGACCCGGAAAAACCCAGGCCCAAAATGATAGAATGCGTGCGTAAATGACATAACACATGTGTAAACAACATTACGCATGCGTAAGGCCCTTTACGCATCCGTAAATGCCCATGCACATGCATAGCGTATGTCACGCACGCGCCACTCAAGTTTTAGGGTTTCTGGCATGATTCCCTATAAATTCAACCTTTCAGAACAAACTCAAGTTCTAGCTTTTTACACCTTTTTCCAGACAACATTTTATGATATCTTCTCTCACTCAAAGTCTCCTAAACACAATTCCTAGCTTCCAAAACACTGATATTACGTATAGAACGTTACAGACACATTAGTTTCAAACCATTCAGACAATTAATCCACTCAAGTCTACATTAAGTCCAGTCAATTCCAGTCTGGTTCATACATACTCGTGTGCCCTCTGAAAACAATGGAGGCTCGCTCCGGTTTCATTAAACCATCAGACCCACCAGTCACCAAATCCGGCAAAGCAAAGGTAAATAAGTTATAATATGTTTTTTTAAGCCTTCTTGCATTGAATGGAGGCATTTTTTTCACTACAATCATTTAAGCCCTTTAATTTTGATTTAAGGCAACTGTTCATGAAAATCTATTTTCATAATTCAAATCAAACAAACCCTAAAATCAATTTAGGTCTAACACATACTCAAAAGTCATTTTACATTAATCAAATTTTAGAA
>CAOJBK012664843.1:0-14647 GCA_948294925.1 Codiaeum variegatum | reverse complement strand
TTTTTTAGTGTTCTATGTCTAAACTCTCTATCTCTAGTAAAGTTTAAATAGCACAAATCAAGAACAAGCATGCAATTGCAATTGATTTATGAAAAACTAAACTTACTGAAAAACCTAAACATTCATTGAACAAATTGTCGATCAATCTATACAATCGAGTAATACTCGTCTAATCTAGGTAGATAAATAAAATTAGTTCATAATCAAATCAAAAGAATAAGAAAAAGATAATAGATTGCAGAAATCCATAAAGTTCATGAAAACTGAATGGAATTCTAGCCAAATCCTTAAAATTCTAGCTCTAACTTAAGTTGATGATATATAATCCAGCCTTGAAATCCTTCCTTGATATATTTTTCTTCTGTTTGTAAAGCCCTAAATCTACTTTGGATGAAGTTAGATCGTGTTTTAGTCACCACACTTTAGTCTCCTCTAGTTTTCCCCATTTTTTCTTTGCAATTTCATGCTTTTATAGGACTTAGAATGCTGACACGAGTGTATCCCACAGCCTGTGCCCATGCCATCCTTCAGTTAGATTTAGCCTAGGATTGAGAGGCAAACTGCTCTCACGGCCCGTGACGGGGACCGTGAGAAGCTACTGCTTCTCTCCCTCCTTCTGGCACTATCCCAGCTTCCACTGTCACAGCCAATAGCCGTAATAGCCTTTTATACTTAGGGTCGTGAGGCAGTAAGCACTCACAGTCCCTGTCACGGCCTGTGACGGGGACCCTGGGAGGCTACTGCTTCTCACACCCTCTCCATGCTTGCTCTCATGGTCTACACTCCCTATGTCATGGCCCGTGCGACTGTCCATGACAGAGGATTGCCTCTCAATATCTCAGCCTTAGCACGGACTGCTCTCACAGGCCGTGAGGCAAGCTGTGAGGCAGCCCTAAGCCTTCGTTCTTCGTTTCATTTTCACACATTTTTTTCGTCCTTCAAGCCCGAACCTTGAACTAATTCCTTCTAGCTTTGGAATTCAATTGATTGCTTAAAAATGGCTGAAAACACTTTGAACAAACAAATTAAATTCAATTTAACATGTAAAATCATCAAGAATATGGGGTAAAACATTGTATATTTTGCTAGTTATAAAACTCCAAGAGAGAAGTTTATGGGGTGGCAACTTTGACAGTCACCATGGGTCTAACTAATTTCCAAGTCCCTTTTCAAGTTATTGATGTGTCATCATATTTCAACTTGCTTCTAGGAAGGCTTTGTCTTCATCGAGGTAAAGCAGTGTGTTCCACTTTGCACCAAAGAGTTAAGTTCCCATTCAATAATGGAGTGGTTATGATAAAAGCTAAAACGTCAAAAAAATATGAAGTCTTGAGTACTGTTTCGATCATGGAAATCCAACCCGAGTTATCAACATATCTTTTATCTAGCTTCTCATTTGTCTAATTCATCGAAGTTACTGAGAATAAGTAAAAGGCAATCTCCTTGGATTTTGATTCCTATTGCAATCCTATGATTGGAAACATCCTAAAACATGTGGCATATTTTCCTTGTATGGGCCTTAGAAAGAACCAACAAGGCATAAATTCCTTTGATGAGTACTAGTTCTCCACTATGCCTTTCAGCTTGGGTTACCACTTGACTGATGATGACATTGAAGAGGAAAATTCTAAGGAAAAAGAAAGGTTTGTCATAGCTAAGAAGGAAGGGAGAAGCCGACTATCCCATGAGGCCCTATTTTAAGAGCTTAAATGGGCTCTTTATGAAAGAGGGATAGACAGTTACATATTGTGCCTTTCCCAAGCTGTGGATTTTCCCTATAACTGGAATTAGGATTCTTGGTTTTAAAGTCTTCTCTAATGTGAAGCTATTACTTGAAGACTATAAACCAATTTATGCTCTAATTAGGGACTATGAGGAAAATATGAAAGCTAGCCTCTTTGGTGATATAGTTGCCCATTCTGATGAGGAAAACATTAGCCTCTTTACCTTAATCAAACCAGTCCTAAAAAAGCTTGATAACTGGTCCTATGAAGTAAGCCTCTCTCCATCATATGTGACTGAATCCAAGTCTGAATCATCTGAGTCTTTTGATTCTAAGTCTGATGATGTAATTGGTCCACATGGTTTTAACTATGAATATGATATAAATATGGACATGTCTCTCATTTATATCAATAAAATGACCAAATTTTCTTGTTCTAGTCATGTCTCTTTATTTTGTTTTAATGTTCCAACTAATTAATCTAACCTCAATCAATCAAAAAATTAATGAAATAAAAGATGCAGTTAAAGAGCCCATAAATGTTGGCACATGTGACATTCCTAAAAATACATCCATTGCATATACATGCTCAAACAAACAGAGTACTAAATCCACCATCCAGAGATTTAAAGATTGCTTCACCTGGAAGCCTAGTGACATGACTGGAATCGATCCAAGCATCACCATTCATAAGATTCCAACTAACTCAGATTACAAGTCTGTCATGTAGATTTTAAACTGAATGAAAATAGTATGGTCCATTCCAATCAAGAAGGAAGTGTCTAAATAACTATTCCACTAGTTTATTAAACTAATCAGTTATCCATCATGGTTAGCTAACATCGTCCCAGTGCCAAAGAAAGATGGAAAGGTCAGAATGTGTGTAGACTATTGGGATATGAATAAGGCTTGTCCTAAACACAACTTCCCTCTCCTCACATTGATTTTCTATTTGATGCATTAGCCATTCAGAGATGGTTTCCTTAATCGATCTGGCCATTGGGTATAATCAGATTATGGTGCATCCTTCAGATAAGGAGAAATTAACTTTCATTATAAAATAGGGTACTTATTACTATAGAGCAATGCCCTTCTAACTAAAGAATTCCAAAGCCACCTATCAGAGGATGGCCACCACAATCTTCCATGATATGATTCATAGAGAAGTGGAAGTGTATGTCGATTACATGGTTGTTAAAGGCACTACTGCCGAACAACAATTACAAGCACTAGAAACGTTCTTCCTTATACTGCACCAGTACAATCTTAAGCACAATCCTACCAAATGCATATTCGGAGCCTCATTAGAAGTGTTCCTTAGTCACATGGTTAGTAAGAAAGGAATTGAAATTGACCCTACCAAATCTAAGGCAATCATTGACATGCCACCTCCTAAAATAGAGAAAGAGATAAAGGGGTTCGTAGGTTGCCTCCAACACATCAGCCACTAGTTAGTAGACACTTAAGGTCCCATATTCAACCTACTAAAGAAAAATTCCTCCAAGAAGTAGAAAGAGGAATATCAAGCAGCTTTTGAACAAATCAAGCAATACCTCCTGAATTTGCCAGTTCTACAACCTCCAAGGCTTGACAAACCACTACTACTCTACCTAACAGTCACCGATGAAGCCATGGGTGCCATGCTGGCATAAAATGCTTTAAATTCTCATAAGGAAAATGTCATTTACTATTTGAGCAAGAGAATGCTGACACATTAGCTCAAATACAGTTACATCAAGAAGCTATGACTGTCTCTGATATAAGTATGTCATAAACTAAGACATTATCTAGGGGCATACATCACATATGTCCTCGTTAACAAAAGTCCACTCAAATACCTCATGGAGAAACCTATCCTTGATAGTAAGATGGCTAGATGGATGGTGGTCTTGGAAGCCTATGATCTTAAGTATGTATAAAGAAAATCCATCAAGGGCAGTGTCATTGTCAACCAACTGGCAGCTGCCCCAATAGAAGATCATTGGGAAGAACCTGACTTTCCTAATGAAGACATTCTATTCATCCAAAATGAAACATGGAAGCTATTCTTTGATGGAGCAGCCAATAAAAGAGGATATGGCATCGACATAGTGTTCCTTACGCCTACTGGTGAATGCTTACCTTTGGCAATCAAACTAGATTTTAAGGTAATAATTGAAACTAAATATGAAGCCTGTGTTTCTGGATTGGAATTATCCATTCAGATTGGTATAAAAACATGGAAGTGTACAGAGATTCCAACCTCATAGTTTCTTCACCATTCAAAAAATGGAAAATCGTAGAGGAGCGGTTGGTTCCTTACCATAAGAAACTCAATGAATTAGTGGTTAACTTTGATACTTTGTCCTTCCATTATCTTCTAAGAACACAAAACAGGTTTGCTAACGCACTGGCAACTCTTGCATCAATGATAAAAATATGTGATGGGTTCCTTATTTGTCCAATTTCAATAAGCATCAAGCATGAGACAAGCTGTCAATCTTACTATATGAACATTTAAGAAGTTAAATAGAAACCTTGGTATTGGGACATCTACAACTACCTTGCAAATAGTTCCAATCTTGAAGGAGCCTCTAAAACAAAAAAGGACTCTAAGACAATAAGCCAATGGATATATCTCGAGTAGAGACATTCTTTATAAGAAAACTTGGAACAACATCCATCTAAGGTGTGTTTATAAGGAAGAGGCCAACAAAATCATGGAAGAAATCCATAGTGGGGAAGAAGGAACCCACATGAATGGATGGGCATTCTCCTACAAAATCATGAATCAAGGATACTACTAGCTCCCCATCAACAGAAACTGTATGTAATTCACCCAAAAATGTTGTACGTGTTAACTTTATATCAAGATTTAGAAACTTCCTCCATCACCACTTAACCCGATTATAACTCCTAGGCCCTTCATTGTTTGGGTCATTGGTGTCATTGACAATATTACATAGAAATCCTCTATTGGCCATGAATACATTCTGGTGGCCATTGACTACTTCACTAAACTAGTAGAGGCTGCACCTTACCAAGTCCTTAACTCAATGAGAGTGGCTCAGTTCAACAAAACAAACATCATTGTAAGGTATGGTGTTCCTTTTGAAATCATCTCAGACAATAGTTCCCACTTTTAGAAAAAGGTATGTGTCCTTCTGAAAAAGGAAAAGATACAACACCACAGGTCTTCCCCATATAGACCTCAAACCAATGGAGTCGTTGAAGTTGCTAACAAAGCACTCAAAAACATCCTTCAAAAGATGATTGGAAACCATAAAAGTTGGCATCTGCACTTGCCAAGTGCTTTCCTTGGGTATAGAACTACATACAAGTCAGCTACCAAAGACACACCATATTCATTATTCTATGGAATGAAAGCATTCCTCACTATAGAACTAGAAATCCAATCAACGAGAGTTCTCCAAGAAGCTCAGATTTTTGAACTTGACTAGTAACATGCCTATTACGACCAACTCAACCTGATCAATGAGAAAAGGTTAGAAGCCCTTCATCAAACTCAAAACTACCAACAGAGACTAGCAAGGCATTTCAATAAAAGAGTTAAGGATCATAAGCTTTAAGAAGGGGACTTAGTCTTAAAAGAAATTAGACAACTCATACAAGACTCTCGAGGGAAATTTAGACCTCCTTAGAGTGGACTTTATGTCATTAAGAAGATCATGTCAGACGAAGATGCCATCCTGATGGACGTCAACGACAATGAGTTAAGTCATCCTACCAACCTCGAGTAGTTAAAGAAATACTACATCTAGCGTTCCTATTGTATAAGAATGCATCTAGCATCACATTTCTATAACAAGAACTATGTGGACCAGATTCTCCAAAAATCATTATGTTCTTCATTGTTAAAATCTATTGTAAGGAGATACATAAGCGGCCCGAACAGGTACGATCCAAAGCATTCAATAAATCAAAACTCCATTCTCATTGGGCTCTTTAATATTGCATGCAACAATAAAAATAAATAAATAAAATCAGAATAAAGGCCACTAAGTTGAAAACCCAAGTGGGTGGTTTACACAAAATTTAGGGTACAGCATGCTAGACTGAAAATCGAAAAGGCGGTCTAGCAACAATCAAGGTAGCTCACTAAGTTGAAAACCCAAAAGGGCAGCTTAGGCAAAAATAAGAGCTTAATAAAAATAAAATGCATTTTATTAAGGTTTTATTCATCTTTTGGGACATCTAAAATAAAATACTCGAGACAGAAAATAAAAAGAAAACCAAAATTAAAAACAAACTCAAAAGTCTCATTCAAAGGCTAGTCTAGACTTAGACACATTCTTCAATATAAGTTAAAAGGGCATATAGCTTTGCCTTCTCCTTTGGCCAACATGCCTAGATCCACCAGTCTATGTACTCTGGAAGCTTTCCATAATCATCACTAGGAATCAGTATTCCCTTATTGAAGTCACAAAACCATCTTTTTAGGACTGCTCTAGACACCCGAGCATTCACAACAGATGCCTCAAAAAGGATACCATTTGGGGGCACAGTCTAAACATGATCCATCTAACGAAGGACTTGGGTAGCCTAATACCATGTCACCTCCTTGAAACTAAGTAAATACACATGCTTAAACACTTGGCTCCTTGCCATGAAATGTTTGATCATATACTAGTCAGGTCTCAAAAGTAAATCAGAATGACTCAATTCCATCGGCCTGCTAATCCAGTCCTTCTCAGTTGGAAAATGGATAACAATCCTCCTAGTTCATTACCAAGATGCTAGATAATCTCTACTAAGGACTAGGAACAATCCTAAGATTGTGCCTCAACCAAATGAAAGTCAAAATGGCCTCATAAATGCTAAAACAAACAAGCAATAAAAGGTTTAAAATGCCTGGAGAAAAATGGGACTAATGGTCCAAGGCTCTCTCAAGCTATAGTAACGATCAAGGCTCAACAATGTTTCAACCAAAATCATATTTGTAATTGATTTCCCTTCATCCATCTGAGGTATCAGCTCAACCACCCTCACATCACCCTATCCAATTGGGCCTAGAAAAATATAGCCCTCTATCAAACCAAAAGCATGAGCCTTCAGCCTTTTAGCTGACCAAACTGGATCAATGGAATCCTCTTAGAACATATCAGCCACGACAGGCAGGTCCACAAAATCATCATTCACCATGCCAGAAGCCACCTATGTATTCCAATCCAAAAGCCTCTTAAAAGAATTAAAATAGCCAAATCTTTCAACTGGAACAGACAGATCATCCTCGAGGTCAAAACCCAACAAAATAGAAAATTCCTCAAAAAGTCAAAAAGTCGTCCATACCAGCCCCAAACCGGAAAACATGATCAACCGGATCCCAAAACCTAATGCAAGCATTCGAAAAATCCCAATTAAATTTTAATATCCCTAAATGTCGGCAAAGCACTCATATTGTATTTTTTAAGGTTAATTCGCTTCACTTGGTTTAGGTTTATACACTAACCATGCATCACTTAGCTGAAGTATGGCTCTATTTGTAGGGGCAACTCATAAAATACTTTGTTTCACAAAAATAAATTTTCATGACAGAATGCAATACAATTTTAGGAAAAACTAAAATTTGATACAAACAAAAAAGTCTTGATAAGCTCTTACAAATAAGAGACCCACAGTAGGTCATACTCAGCATGCATTCCGTCCATCTCCCTCCAAATCCTAGCATCATCCAACACAAATCTTGGGGCATCCTCTTAAAGGAGTCTTTACCCGCAATGCAAATGCACTATAACTACCGATCAAGCTCATAATTTGATGAGGTCAAAGCCTCACATAACATAACTTCAACAAGCCCATAAGTTCATATTACATGATCTCCAAGATTAGCATGACCTTTGCAACATTTGACATCCCCAACTTGGCACACCGTAAGCCTAGAAGCTGACATGGCGATAAGCCTAGAATTTGACATTTCATGGCTATAAGCCTAAAAGGTGACATAGTGTTGTCAAAGAAACTTATATGGCATCATCGCAAGCTTGAAATCTGACATGGCACCTGTGGGTTCACCACCATCAGAATCACTTTCTCCTCCAACCTAATTCAGATGAGGGGGCAGCACTAAACCCTTAATTTTACACCTCCGGAATCATCGGTTGCCTCATGAATCTCAACTAGACTTAAAGGTTTGGGATCATAACATAGTCAAAGAGGCAGCGCCCCTTGTTGATTTGGGGGTAGCCCCCTGGATGAAAATTTCAAATTGCAAGGTTTACATGAAAATTTCTACATATTCAAACATATTCTCAAGGAAATTTTCATATTTTTATACCATCAAATCCAGTCCATCAATACAATCCCATGGACTTAAATCATACTCAAATCAGACCTAAAAAATTCCAAAAATTGAATCAAATTAGACTGGACCGAAAGTTGCGAACCAGGCCCAGAAGCCAAAGCCCAAGTGCATGAGCCAGAGGCCTAGCTCATAAGCCAAAAGCCTGGCACATGGGCCCAATTTTCTAACTTTTCTAGCTTAGTTTCTCAATAAATAAGACCCCCATATCATTTTTTTTCAAATAACTTTTCGACATCCAATCTCTACTGAATTTCTCCAAAATACCTCTAAACATTGAAACTCTGTCCAAATTCTAACTAAAAACACCCGACACTCAAATTCTGATTAGAATTTGCTTTGAAATTTTACAGTCATCTCTAGACTAGTTTTTTGACAGACTGATCCAAGCATAATAGAGACTCGTTCAGGCCTTATGAAACCTTTTAAGGCACCGGTTCCAAAGTCCCAAAAGCCAAAGGTAATACATTCAAATGGTAAAGTATTCAATTTGGTTATGAATTTCAGGCCCTAAAAACCTGACTTAGGAAAATTTACAACACTCAAATTCATCTTTTATTAATCAAAATCTGAATCGATTAATGGCTTATCTGGTTAATTGTTTCAAAAATAAAAAATTAATTAGCTTCTATGCACATAACCACCAACCCACTATTTTTCAGAACAACCCCAACATTTCACGAGAAGGGAGAATGGAGAGGGGTTTTATTCCCATTAAAAAGGATACGCCAACAAGCCGTTGTAAGGCTTCAACTCTAAAATAATATTTCTTACCTTTTTCTTTTTATTATTTACTATGTTTTCTTTATTTTATGTTTATTAGCATTGGTTGTATTTCCATTATTATCGTACTCCTATTTTATTTGTATATTATTGGGGAATGTATGCCTTTCTCATACCTTTCTAGGTTGGAGCAAGGATCCCCTTATCTTCTTTCATTCTTTTTGGTATAATTGTCTTTATTCCTTTATTTTTATTTTCAATTAGTTTTGGGGATGTGTACCTTCCCTAGAACCTTTCGAGACTAGAGAAAGGACTCGTGTTTATATTTTTATTGATTTATTCACTTTTCCATTATAACTATCATCCATATCATATAATCACTCATGCATCATTCTGGTATGATTTATTTTGCTCATGCACCATAATGGTATATCGTGCATACAAAAAAAAATCTTTTTTATAACCAAAACCATACAAATTTTATGTCAAAATTATTTTAAAAATAAATTTATTTTTTAAAATAAATGTTTTTACCAATCATCCACTCTTTGGTTCGAGACTCACATTTTCCTAAAAGTTGGGCAAAATATGAGTTTTTCTAAAATGGAGTTAATTTTAGTTTCTTAATTGCCATGAAAACAAATGTTTTTCTAAAAATTATGTGATGATTCTCACATTTACACTTGTTATTTAACAAGCCTATAAGGAGTTCACTTAAAGTGAGATTTGCCAAAACTACGACTCCATGTGCAATCTAACCCCCTACGGTCAGTTTTCTCTAGTCAGAAACTCGAAGGTGTGCTAGCAGCCATGCAGGTTTAGACGAGGCCTCACTATAGTACACATGTTTTTATTGATGCTGAATTGTCTGAGATCAAAATTAAGTATATGAGGTCATAATTTTTATTTATTATTGTTACAAATCGCCATAAAATGTCCAGCATATCCAAATGCACCAATTTTAAGTGGTCTATACAAGGCTATGATTTCATTTTCACTATCAAACTACTACAATTAGGGGAATATGACTTGGTTTTGGGTATTAATTGGATGAAATAGTAAAGCCCAGTCCATTTTGAATTTATTAAACCATCCATTAACTTTAAGAAGGAGAGTGAACATATTTAATTGAAGGGTGTAATTGAAGAAGGTCATCTCTCAATGATCACAGGCAAGCAATTATATAAATCTCTCAAGCATGGTTGGCATAAGCTCTCAGGCCATGTGTTCTCTATCAGAATCATCCCCACATTATGTCACTCTAAAACTCTACCTAAAACACACGAGCAATCCTTAAACTCTCTCTTACAATAAAACACATACCTCTTATAAGAACCTACCACAATACCTTCAAACAAACTTCGTGACCATCCCATAACCCTAAAACCCAACACCAATCCTAGTAACCTTGGACCATATAA
The DNA here is from genome assembly GCA_948294925.1 of Codiaeum variegatum. Classification (NCBI taxonomy): domain Eukaryota; kingdom Viridiplantae; phylum Streptophyta; class Magnoliopsida; order Malpighiales; family Euphorbiaceae; genus Codiaeum; species Codiaeum variegatum. Next base: position 4,482 of record CAOJBK012664843.1, on the reverse strand, counting down.
ATATAATCACTTTCAAAAGAATGGAATTGAAAGACAAATCTAACAAATGCTTCAAACTTCTATTATAAAACCTAGCCATAACCCATTTTCCTCTCTTGTCCTCTTAAAAAAAGAGGAAGGATGGAACCTAGAGGTTTTTCTTTGATTATAGAGCTCTTAATTCTTAAAATATGAAAAACAAATTCCTTAATCCCATCATTTATAACTTCTTAGATGAACTTTTTGGTGGCAAATATTATTCTAAGGTAGACTATAGAGGTGGATACCACCATATTAGAATGTAGGAAGCTAACACTCCTAAAACTACTTTCAAAACTCATACAGGGAACTTTGAATTCAAAATCATGCCCTTTGGCTTGACTAATTCCCTTGCAACCTTTTAGAGCTTAATGAATGACATCTTTTTCCCTTAATTGAGGAAGTTTATCCTAGTGTTTTTTGATAATTTACTCATCTATAGTAGCTCTTGACAACTACACCTTGAACATCTTGAGATCATATTTCAGACACTGGTTTCCAATAACCTCTATGCCAAATTGAGCAAATGTTCCTTTGTCCAAACTAAAATTAATTATCTGGGACATATAATTAAATCAAAAGGAGTAGCCACTTATCCTTCAAAGAATGAATAAATGGTAAACTATCTTATTCCTAAGACTCTTAAAGCTCTCAAAAGATTCTTGGGACTTACTGGGTACTATAGGAAATTCATTAAAGGATATAGATTCAAAAGCATATCTCTTAATAACTTACTGAAGACTGATAAATTTCTATGGTCTTCTCTAGTTACACATGCTTTTCAAGCTCTTAAAGACCTAATGTGCATAGTCCCTATATTGGCTTTACCAAAATTTCCAGAGCCTTTTTTTTATGCAAACTGATGCATCCAATAAGGGCATTATAGCTGTATTGATTCAAGGTGACAGGTCAATAGCATTCTTAAGCCAAGCTTTAAGCCCTCAGAATTAGGCCTTATCTATTTGTGAGAAAGAACGATAGGCTATCATTATGGAAGTATCCAAATAGAGGAACTATCTTGAACATCAACTTTCATCATTCAAATTGATCATTAAAATATTAAGTTTCTACAGTAAAAGAGACTGCACAATTACATTCAACAGAAGGTTGTGGTGAAATCGTTAGGTGTAGACGACACAATTCAATGTAAAAAAGGTAAGGAGAATAAAGTAGCAGATGTTGTATCTAGACAAGACTCGGGAATGGGATCTCTTCACTCAATGTCTATAGTTCAGCCACTGTGGGTCAAAGATGTAATTACTTATTATTTAAAAGATCATCATGCTTAGTCCTTACTCCAATTTTTTTACTATTAACCCCAATAAAAAGCCTCCATATACTTTAATTAGGTGCTTACTCAAATATTAAGGCATGTTGTATATTGGCAACTCCTCTATTCTTAAAAATAAATTATTGCAGGCAGCTCATGAATCACCTATAGGATGACATTTTGGTATTAAAGGCACTTAAAATCACCCCAAGTCCTTATTTCATCAAGAAGGACTCAAATAAGCAATCACTAAGTATTTTCAAGCCTGTGACACTTGCCAATGCCGCAAAACTGAAAATATCCCTTACCCTGGTCTACTATAACCACTGTAGGCTTGGTCTCATATTTCTATGGACTTTATTAAACATTTACCTAGTCTAAAGGAAAGGATACCATTATGGTGGTGATGGATTGATTCACCAAATCCGCTCACTTCATAGCACTCTCTCATCCCTTCATAGCAACTAAAGTTGCTCCTTTGTTCATTGATCATGTCTACAAACTCTATGGAAGACCAGAAACTATTGTTTTAGACATAGGCAAAATATTTACCATTAATTTTTGGATAGAATTATTCAAGGCACTAGGGACTACACTAACATGAAGTTTTGCCTACCATCCTTAGACAGTGGCTAATCTGAGAGACTTAATAGGTGTCTTGAAACATATCTTTAATGCATGACATTTTAGAAGCCAACACACTAAGCTAACTAGCTTTCCTTGTCTAAATGGTGGTATAACACCTCCTCTCTTAGTAGCATCAATATGACTTCATTTAAGGCACTATATGTTGATGATCCTCCTACTCTATCGCAATTGCCTCTAATAGATGACATCACTATGGAAAGTGTCAACTCTTACCTTCAAAAGAGAGATAACATTATCAATTTACTAAAGCATAATCTTTAGACTTCTCAGAATAGGATAAAATAATTTATTAACTATAAAAGACTAAACAAAGAATTTACAGTGTGAGACCAAGTATTTCTAAAGCTCCAGCCTTATAGATAAAATTCAGTTCAACTTCATAAATGTTTAAAGCTTTTAGCTAAGTATTATGTGCCCTTTCCTATTTTATCCAAAATTGGAGTAGCTGCTTACAAATTATAACTCCTTGTTAATGCTCAGATACACCTTATTTTCTGTGTCTCCCTACTTAGAAAATATGTGCAGCAACACAAACCCATTACTCCTTTACTTCTTAAGCTTTGCAATGTATAATTATTAATTAAGCCTTTGGCAATTTTGTAAAAGCGTACCATTACCAGAAACTAAGTCCCAATTCAGTAGGTTCTGGTTCAATGGGTTAATCTGTCTCCTGATGAGGTCACCTAAGATGATGTTACAACTTTGAAGTCTAAGTTCCCATATATCATCCTTGAGGATAAGGATTCTGTAAAAGGTGGGAGTAATGTCATGTCCAATCCATAAAGGACACATAAGCAAGCTTAGGAAATCAGTTAATGAAAATAATGTATGAGATCAATCCTCTTGTAACAACCTACAACAATCAGTGTGATATATGCAGGTGTGTGTGTATGTACAGATCATGAAATCAATGCACAAAATCGCATTCTCTCTCTCTCTCCCTCCCTCCCTCCCTTTCTTTTCTATCTTCTTATTCCTGTTCTTATTCTTGTTCTTTTTTTTCTATTTGTACCCTAATAAAGAATGAGTGGAGGAACGTGGTGACAAAGTCTGATGCACAAGTAATTGTTAAATCCCTTAAAGTGCATAGTATTATGACTTTACTTATGGTTTGATTGTGAAATGCTTCTTAAAGATTTAAATTATCTTTTGATTCATATTCTAAAAGGTGTTAGCCTCACATGGTTTAACATTCTGATTTCGATGATCACAAAATTTTGAGATATGTTAAAATTCACTAACATGATTTATACAAGTCAAAGCTAAATACTTAGGTCCCTAAAAGTTAGGCTTGTGCAACATCAACAGACAAATCATTAGTTGCCTAAGCGATTGGAGTTAATAACCTAAGTGGATCCATTAGGGGCCTAATATAAGACAACTTTTTATTTTTAATGTAAAATGGATCAGTACGTTCATTATCATGAATGAAATAAATCATTTTTGAAAATCCAAAACTTTCATGCATAGATTTCTTAACTAATTGGGCCACTAATCTGAGTGTTCAAGGCACTGATTTGTTAAGGAAGTATATTCTTTAACTAATTATATATAATGAACTTAACAACATGAACTTTTTCATATCTAGTTACATCCCAACGACTAGGAAACTGACATGTCTAAAAAGTCTGGTTTCCATAAAAAAAAACAAATATTAATCAGTCACATCGTGATTGGCAGGTAGCTATTAAGAGCCTTTTTATTATTATTTTATTCCTTACTCTCTAAAAACTATTTTATTCAAACAATCTCTATAAATGTCATTCAAATTTACACATTTATAAGGTTGATTGATCCCATTGATGAGATTAAAGTGTTCTTAACTTTTCTAGATTTTCTCAAGAACAAGAATACTTCTTTCTATCATTCGTCTTGAAATCATCTTTATCTCTTTTCTCATTCAATAGGAAGAATTTATTGTGCATTAAAGTTTTCATCTCAAGTTAGCATTTATTTTCAATCATTTTCCTTAAGATTAAATCATAAATTCTTCTCATCTCGACAAACTTTTTATGCATTCATTGTATTGATCCATAGTAGAGTTTGTTATAATAGATTTTTTTTCATTTCATTATAATTATCCTAATTGTAAAGGTCTCCAGGAACCTAATCAAGCATGTGATAGTGTAAGGGGTGTCATAGCCACCCAATTAAAAGTCTATGAGAGATTTATCTATTCATGGGAATGGATGATAGGTTTACAAAAACCTTAGCAAAACTCTATGGGACTAGAGAAAATGTATATTTCTTCTGTTTTAGGTCCCTAGTCGGTTAGGACTGCAAAGGTTTTGCTCCAGCCAACTGAATAGAGCTCACTAGTGGAACTCTCAAAACTGTGTTTCCGAGGACTAGATGTAGGCTTTTGTATTAAACCAGTATAAATTCTTGTGTTACTTCTTTTTCAATTGCTTGCATTGTATTAGGTTCCTAATTGTGCTTGCTAAAATTGAATAATTTATTTCATGCTAAGATCCTCTAGTAAACTTCTTATCTATGTTTTTAAATACTCTCATTATCTCATCAATTGGTAAATTTGTTATATTCCA
>CAOJBK012664547.1:0-20573 GCA_948294925.1 Codiaeum variegatum | reverse complement strand
AAATAAGTTAAATTTTACATTCCTTAGAAACTAAAATAAATAAAAATATGTGAGATGCAGTTATTATGGACTGAAGTAGAATTTATGGCTTCATGATGTTTTACATGTCTCTTAAAAAAATGTGTTAATTGATATTCAACTCTATTATATTAGCAAGCCAACGCATTGTAATAAATATTTCCTTTTATTTTTATCTGAATATAAGTGTCCATACATGCATGTATATGTTCATATTAAAACACGCACAAAAACTAAGAGAGGAAATAATTTGATCTAATACTTTAAAGTATGCCAAAGAATTAGTCTTGTCTTTCATAAGAATAAATGTTTGATTTGAAAAATTCATAAACTTATTCAAATATATAGGTAATTTCATAACAAAGAACAAGAAGTGAAAAAAGGGGGGAAAAATAATGCTAACAACTTAGAGGTTAATATGCAAAATAAATATCCTTCTTGCCTGTCCGAAGTCCTTGAAGAACAGTCCCACGTGTCATACCAACACCCCATCCACCATCAGGACTATGTTGCTCTATAGCAACTGAAACTGCAACTACATCTCCTTTTTCAACGTGCGCACTACAAGCCATGACACCAGGAACAAATACCTACAAGTAAATAGACAAGAAAACAAAGAAAGTAGATCTTGTAATATCTCAACCCTCACCTATTACATGACAATTAAAATGTTTTAGAGGCCACTGTATGGTAATAAAAAGGACCTTTCAATAAGACTTAAGATTCACTTAAATAATTTGACCATGAGAGTTGTGTGCACGACAATGTAAGTATGCATTGCATACACTGTAGGCATGTAAAACTATAATAAACTGCTTACCTGAGCACCTCGAAGAACTGCTTCAGCACATTTTCGACTCACAATTACCTCCCTGGGAGGTGCCCCAGGTGCAAAACCATAATCAATTGTGTGCGGTCCTGAACCCTTAACAAATAAAACATAATCCAACCCAGGTATCTGGCACTTGGAGAGTGGGCTATTAACTGGAGTTTCAATCATTCCCAACGCCGCCTCATTACAATGATCTCCAAACCCAGTTTCCTTCATAATTTCCATCAACTTATCAACAACAGAATCAGTTGTTGTCTTTAACGTATTGACACGAATACAAGAATAGCTAGACGGACACCTACTCAGACAAATGAAAGAACAGAACCAAATGAAAAGTAACAAATATCAATCACCAAATTACACAAAGACTCAAATTAAAACACTTTAATCGACTCAACAAGGGAAAAAATAGTACCAAAATCAGTTAACAAAACATTAAAAGAGAAGAAAGTGGTGATTACGTGAGAGCATGAGAAATGCGAGAGAAATGATCAGCTCCATAGGCGTTGATGAAGTAGTGTTCAACTTCGGGGTTCCACTGCAATTTCGGGTTGTAACAGTAGCGCTCTGAGGGATCCATCTAAACTAGTAATAAAACAACTGTTATAAGCTTAAGTGTTAGACAGAGAAAGAAAATGTGGAGTACCTGAGCAGAAGAAGGAACCACTGGCAGAGGCGGTCTGGCAAGGGAAAGGCAGCTTCTGTAAGTAAATTTCAGCAAATCCCTCGCTTTCTTCATTCAAAGAAAGCCACAAAACCTATGTGAAATTTAATTTTATTTAGGCATTAAGGGCAACTCCAACCCTGGACTAAAACACCAAAACGGTGCGGATTTTTGATGTTTCTCCACTCTAACACAGCACCAAATTAAACACGAAATTTGGTGTTGAATTTTTTTATTATTTTTTATTTGATTTTTTTTATAAAATATATTTATTTTATTTATTAAAATTATATTTATTTTAAATTATATATATTAGAATTTATGTATTAATAATATTAAAAATAATTTTGATGTATTTTATGAGTGATAAATTTAATAAAATAATTTTAAAAATAAACACATTCAAATATAAAATTAAAATTATAAAATACTCAAATTCAAAATAAATACATAAATAATAACACTTTTATTAATTAAAATTCAAATAACATAAGATTAATTTTAAAACATAGAAATAAAACTAAATTAACAGCATAATACTTAGAAAATACAACATAAACTAAAATAATTAAATCTAAATATTAATTTAAAATTCTGAGAGATCATTACTAATTCCTTTAAAATAATTAAAATATTGACCATATGAATTTTGAGATATATAAAAAATATTTACATAAAAAATATATTTTATAAAAAATATTATTTATGTGAATAAATATATACAATTATTTAACTACTATTTATAATATGAAAAATAAATTTACAATAGTAGAATTTGAATAAAAAAATTGAAAAAAAAAATAATATTTTAAAGAATATTCTATTTTAGTATACTATTTGGGGTAATAGATTGGAGCTAAAGTACTTTTTGGTGTTGAAAAAATGATGTTATGGTGCAATTTCCACACAAAATTTAGTGTTATTGTTGGAGATGGCCTAAGTTATCACTAGATATCTCGAAATTATTTATTTTATTTTATTATAATATAATATATATTTAATTATTTATATTATAAAATTGTATTAAAAGATATGTGATAAATTTATAATAAAGAATTTATATGAGAAATCAAGTTTTAATTTTGAAAATATCATCGATTTACTCAAAATCTTTCAATCAGTTTCAAATTTTAGTTTTAAAAATTTTTCAAACCTAATTAGACAAGTTATTATACAAAAATTTATATAATTAATTATTATGAATATATTAAAAAATCAATTATACAATAGTTTTAAAAATATCATTGACTTAAGATAGTTCCATAATTTATCAAATTTTTTCTTGTAAATTTTGATATTATTATTATTATTATTATTTAAATATGATTTTAAAATTAGAATTTGAATGAGGTGACATAAAATTTAGATAATTATTCCTTTTACATATTTGTTTACTAACTTATTATCACATTTTTCTTTTTTTTTTCTTTCAAATATGATTCACTACAACGCCAATGGACCTTTAGCGACGCAACTGTAGAGGCCCTCCTAAAAAAGCATCACTTTTTTAATATAATTTTAAAATCAAAGGCATTTTTAAGCCTTTTTTACGAACTACTCACATATTGCGATTCAAAATGAACATGAGATCCATATTTCCTATTCTACTTACTTTTTCATTCATCGCTCTCTTCTTTTTCTTCCTCCTCCTCTATTTTTACTTTCCTCACTATAAACTAAACCTTCGTTCTTACTTCTCTTGAGCACTTCCTCACTGTAAAACTCCTACATCTTCTCTAACTTATGACGAGAGTCTACGGGACTTCGTATTACCCTCTGGAGTTTTCAATTAGGATTTTTGTGCATTAGTTAGGGTTTCTATGTGGGATTTCCAATTACGCTCTCCAAGTGATGAAGGTTTCTCTCTATCTTTAGCTTTAATTTCTTATTGTCTATTTCACCATTAATAACTCATCATCTCTCCAACATCCGAATTTGATTTGAAGTGGATTGGTTACAGAATGTATGATTGAAGTTATTGGTCTAATTGTATTATCCCTAGCCAGCTTACTCTATCAAAGTACTTAATCTTAAGGTCAATTTCATTTTTCTCTTTGAATTAGTAAATGAATAGTATTAAGAGAAAATTGTTAATATTAGAGATATTTATGAGGGATTTTCTTTTCTAATTTCATATTGCTATAATCTCATATTATTGTTGAGGCGCTTGATTTATTTTATTTTATTTTTACTTTTTTGTTTATAATTGCTAGCATATTTGCCTCAATTTGAAGAGATTTGTCTTGAATTTTGATAGAATTTGACATTTGAGTTGTTGTTCCTCTCATATTTTTATTTTTGTTTAGTTTGATTTTTCATTTTTTGTGATATCAAGTAATATAATAATAGTGTCTACTTGTAGATTTGTTTATAAACAGGGGACCCTACACCTTTAACATTGATTTTGTTGGGGCTTGGTTTTAGTAGCACTTATTTTATTACACACACATGTATGAAAAAATTCTTGCTTTTTAATTTTTCAGTAATTCTTTGTTACTAGCTACTTAAATTTGTTACTACACATGTTTGTTTATAATTCACCTTATAGCACTCTTGATTATATACTTTGTTGATATGATCAATTATGCTTAATTATGGCCTTTTTAAGAACATTGATGATTGGAAGAAACTTGACAACTTAAACTCTTGATTACCTTATTTTTTCTATTTTACGGGTAATTTGTGCTCGTATAACACATCCAGTTCGTACATAGCTTGAGTTCATGATTCATTACTGAGGAGGAAATTAAGGAGAGAGAAGTATCTAAAACTGTACAGTTATCACTGCTTGGTCAATTGATTTGTTGTTCTTGTTACCCCAATATATGTATATACAAAATAATTATGTTTATGACAATAATTATGCTGGTAAATACATTGGCAATGCTCTCATTACAAGTATCTTTTTTCCTTTTTTCCTTTTCCAATTTGATATTTGATATCTCTTCTTTGTTTATATATGTACTATTAAGCTATTGAGCATGAGCATTACAAAATACTTATATGTCAGAAGGTTTGTGATTCAGACTTGCCATTAAGTTATTGAGCATTACAAAATGCTTAGATGTCGTATTCTATATTTATATATGTACTATGCTTTCAATAATGCATGATAAAAATAGTGTGTGTCTATTTGCAATGCTTCAAAAAATCTTTTGAATGGAAACATTAACCCTGTTGATTTTGAGAAAGGTTAACATGTTTAAGGATCTTGCTCTTGGTAACTCAATCGAGATGAAAAATCTGATAAAAATTCAAGTGTTCGACGTATGTTTATAGTTCTTACTAATTTTCTATTGAAAACTGAACTTGCATTCTTCAATCATTCTGGTCATTTCAAATACAAATTATGCTTCTTAGAGAACTAAGCTTGATGAGTTCTAGAGAGAGATGATTTTCTTAATTTTAGGAAGCACTAAAGTAAGGCATGTGAACTGATAGTTGACTGGAAATTATTGTTTGTCTATTAACATTATTTACAGTTGAAAAAAAAATAGTTGTCAAAGCTCAAACAAGAGAAACCGACGTTAATCCTCAATTTTCAACTATATTATGTTCAATTCATCTCTAGGGTAGGCTATGTCTTAAATGGATTTGATCATTCAACTCAATGCTAGATTTAGTAAAAGTAGAGATTATGCTTCTTCTTTTTTGCTTCTATTGTTATTAGTAGATAATTATGTTGATTTTGCCCCTAATTTCTTTATAGAGAACACTGAACACCTTTGTTGTCAAGATATCAGAGTTATATGAGCTGGTGAAAAGAAAACACGTAATTTTAAAGGTAACAACCTGAAGGCATAATTTTAAACGCATAATTTTTTTTTGTTTTCTTATCTGGGTTTCTTCTGAGTGGTGTTTTTCACTTAACTTTTATGCAAAATTTAAAGCTTTTTGAGGATTTTTTTTTGTTGTTTCCTTTTATAGGCTTCTTCTGAATGGTTTTTTTACTTCAATTTTATGCAATATTTAATGATTTTTTATGGATTTGGTTGCTTGCTTTGCATCACTAAACATCACCTTCATTTTGCTCATAGCAACTTATTATATACTTAATTTAATAATAGAGATCTTCCTTTATAAGTAAATTATTGATAAAGCTTTAATATTTGTAATGTTCTTGTTAACTAGTTCTTGAAGCAATGAACTAAAACAATACCAATATCATTTAAAAGAATATGATTGCAATGTGTTTGTGCAGATAAATTAGAGAGAAATTCTCTTTTAAGTGTGAAAGAGGTGCTTCTAAACATAGAGGCTCAGATAACATTACAGCATAAACATTTACATTTCTTGAATTGGCAATAACAACAAAAAATTTTAGAGCATAATGTTTCTTAAGCGAGGGAGGATTTGGGAGGGTGTGTAAAGGGGCTATTTAGAAAGTACTAATTATGTTATTCTTGTTCATCCTATATAAAATTTCTATGGTAATGATGGAACTTGTAGAGTTTATTTGAAGCAAAGCAGGTAGTGGAAGTTGAATCTCATTGTATGTTTATTACATGTTGTAGCTATCAAGCAACTTAACCGAAATGGTTCACAAGGGAACAGAGAATTCTTGGTTGAAGTTCTGATTCTAAGCCTACTTCACCACCCTAATCTTGTTAATTTAAATGGTTAATGTGCTGATGGAGATCAAAGGCTTCTAGTTTATGAATACATGCCTTTCAGAGTCTTTGGAAGATCATTTACATGGTATTTATAATAGATAACTTCATGTGTTTTGATTCATTTGTTTACCCTTTTCTTTTTCTCCTCCAGTTTTTGCCTTTTTGATCTTAGATATATCTCTTCCAGAGATTGCACCAGGTACAAAATGACTTGATTGGAATACAAATGAAAATAGCGACAGGAGCAGCAAAGGGGTTGGAGTATTTACATGATCAAGCTAATCCTCCTGTTGCCACTTGAGCCGCCAATCTGAGAGCCTCAATAAATTCTTTAAGTTAAACTTTATAAGTTTGTTAGCTTTAAAATTATGTACGAGTTATTCTCATTTTAAGTCTTTTATCCCTCTCTATTTCTAGTTGGTAATGGTATTTACCTTATATCATTCTCTTTATCTTCTTTTTCGGCATTTGAACTCTTTTAGTTTTTGGTTTGGGTTGTTGATTACTGCTAATAGCTTGGCTCTAGTAATTGATTTTGTTGTTTTCATGTCTCATTTGAGCTATGCTCTGATTTGTTGCATTAAATATGAGTTGTTGCTTGCTTCAATCTTATTTGCTAAAGACCCCCCAAGTTAGGGTTTTTAAATAAATTTTAAAGTTTCTTGAAAAATTAAAAATTTTTGAGGTGAATGTTTGCTCACAGGGATCGACCTCTAGTTAGTCACTCACAAACTTATAACTTGAGTTGTAGTTGAGTTAGATTCATTAACTTAGTCAACCTTATACTAAATGTTTGTCTTTCTTGAATTTTAATAGCATTGTTTAGAATTTTAGGAACAATTAATTTTTTGAATTTTAATAGCATATTGTCATAATTAGCACTCCAATTAAAACCATATAATATGTATAATTTATCTTTAGAGAGTTGTTAATAACATTTTACTTCATGTTGCAAATTAAACAGATTTGAATAACTGAATTAATGTAAATTTTGTTTATAAATCCATGCTTTATAAAGAGTAAATTGCATGATTTCTAGTCATAATCCTTTTCTATTAGATTGCTTTGTGTCTTGTTTTGATGTGTAGCAATGGGGGATAAGTATAACAAATAAGGATAACAAGAAAGCAATCAAGTAAGTTTCATAAGCTATGCAGAGCTGGTGCCAAATGAATATGGAAGCAATTCAGGAAGTTACAACAATTCAATGGCTCTAAGGTAAGGATAGCTGACCAACAGTTACAAATAAACTACAAAGAACTATTCCTCCGGAGATGTATTCAATGAGAGATCCACTGGAAGGGTTGGTTATAAGGATGAGTACAAAACTACTCAAACTTTCAAGGTTAGGTACAAAAGTGGTTATTCTAAGTATCAGATGGAAGAGAGGTACCACCGTGTTGATTATGGGAATAGCAACAGCAGCAGCTATGGAAACAAGTACTTGAAGTAGTTATCCTTTGTCTTTGTGAGTCCCTTTGCTAGTATTAGTATATGAAGTTAGTAGGATATTTTATCTTATCTCGGTTATTATGCTTGCTAATGACTTAAGTAGTAGTTTTAGTAGGAGGAATGGTTTGTCTGCTTTTATATTATGCTTGTTGTTATGAGTATCTGTTACTTAAGTCTGAACCTTCGCTTTTATTGTGCTTGGCATGTCTAAGACTGGATGAGCTATTAGTCATATGAATTATCATATACCTAATGCTTGTCATGCTCATCTGCTATTACTTTGATGGCTTTCTGTTTATCTTTCCATTGTGTTAGCGCATTTCTGACTTGGTATAGTAGTAGGCTGGAATATGCTTATTAATTAAGTGGGCTAGCCAACATTTTTTTTTATTTTGCTGGACGTTTTGCCAACAAGAGGACTAGCCTTTAGAAACCTTAGTGGATGAAAACTTAAAGTTAGTCCTGTCCAATTAATTGCAAAACAAACCTTTTTTTTTACTTTGTTGAATATGAGCTGATAATAACATGTGTTATTTCTTTAGAATTTATTTAAAACATGTGTTATTCGCTATGTTTAAAAATTATCATAATCAACTATGTTTGCAAATCTAAACTCTAAGTTGTGGGGGCAGTCACATACATTTCTTAAAATTTTAGGGAAGAAAGTCATTTTTTAAAAATGCAAAAAATGTTTTAGATCATAAAAACGGACTTGAAGTGGCACTAATTAATTTTTCTATTGCAAAATATGCATATAGATTTGTAATTGGTCATGAAACGAGCCTAATATTTGTAACTAGGCATAAAATAGACCTACATATCCCGATCAGCAGCTCCACGACTTAATATCTTATCAATGGAAGGAAATGGGACTATAAGGAATTAATAGTTTCATCAGTATGGTATAGGTAATGGCATTACTTCAAAGATGAAACAAAATCAAACGAACCAACCTGTGTGAAACCTTTTCGAGATCACATGCTATTTTGCAGCAGGTAATCACTGTCCTTTCTCAGTCCTCTTATCATGATGAGAGAAAATTGTTGTTAGTCATGTTATGCTCTTTTCAAGTTGTTATTATGCCCTTTTCATTTGTCATTTTCCAAGTGAAATTCAAAACAGATCTTGTATCATCTAAATGCATTTATCCTTATGCAAATGTTGCTTCCATAGTAAGATTTTTTAAGTTTAGGTTTAATTGGATAGAGAATGAATTTCAAACCCTAAATACTTATTAAAGTTTGAAATTACTTATTAAGGTTTGTGTTATTAAAATGTCTCTCACTCTCTATAACTTAATAATCATATATGGTACGAATTTGGTTCATCTTTTTTTGTTATGATTCTATAAATTCCTAGTTTGGTGCTTTTGATTTCTACTAGCTTTTGCCTAGCAAACCTTGTTATGAATATGTTTCTGATTGTGAAGGCTGAATATCTTATTGCTATAATTAGTTCTTTAAACTCGACCATTAATTTAATGAAAATGGACTACTTAGATATGATAATAGCTCGTAATTAGAAAGGATATTACTTAGCATTTGCCTGGGCTTGGTTGTTGACATTTGAATATTAGTCTCAAGTTTCTTTGTTGTTAATTAATTCAGTTTTATATCATAGTTTTTTTCCTCTATTTATATATACAGTTGTCAATGTTTTCATTTTCAACTTTTATGCAGGATATTTTAAAACTTGTAAATCATGTTGTTGTTGCTATTGCTTTCACTTTTTTTAGCTGGTTCTGGCTTGTTGCGTTGGCCGTCCACAAGGTTATATGGCTGCTTGACTCTCAAATTCTAAGTGTTAAAGTTCTTTTATCTGACATATTTTGGGTGTACTTTTATAATTATGTGTAGTTTTGTAGAAAATACATGTACACTCTTTCTAGTGCTAGTTTTAGAGATTTACTTTCTAATTTGAATGAAAATCTTGTAGTTTATCGTGTTCTAGAGATTATCATGTTTATTACATTAATAACTATGAATTTTATGAAAATTTATATAATTTAGTGTTTATTTTATAAATTTTGATTCTAAGAATTTTTTGTTCCAACAATTTAAATGCGCTTTTGCATGAGCTTTTATGCTTTTGCGATGCTTAAAAAGCATCATAATTGCTTTGCAAAAGCGTTGTCAACTTGCGGTGCTTTTTTCTAGCTTATACCGATGCTAGTTGAAAGCATCATAAGATTTGCCGTGCATTTTTTCCACTTATATCGACACCAGTCATAAGCGCCGCAAAAAGGTCTAGCGACAGGACCTAAGGTAGCGCATATAGAAGCATCGTAAAAAGGCATTCCAGCACTAAAAAGCACCTCTATAACCATTTAAAAGCACTGTAATGGACCTATTTTTCTTGTAGTGATTATATGAGGTGCCATAAGAATTATAGAATTATTTTTTTTACCATATTTATTAAAATATGAGATAATAAAAATGATAAACGTAAAAATAATAAAATTTTGTAAGGGGGAATTTTTATTCATGAAGGAATGGAAGGAAAAATTTTTTTTAGTAACTTCTGCTTTAGTAATTATTATAGATAGATTATAAATACTACTTTCTTATTATTATATCAATAAAATTTAAGTTTTAAATAAGATACATAAGTTTTATAGAATTATTATATTACCATATTTATTCATTATTTTTTTATTAACCATTACCATATTATAGAATGAAATTAATTGTAAATAATTAAAAATCAATTAGAATTAATTTAAAATACTAAAATTAAAATAAATTTTAATTTGTTGAGAGTGAATTTTCTTTTGGGAGGGAAATTGGACGGAAAAACTTTTTTTAGTGGCTTCTACTTTAGTATATAATATAGAAGTATCTATACAGATATAGATAGATACTACTTTCTTATTACCATGTCACTAAAATTTAAAATTTAAATAAAATATATAATTTATTATTTTATTATATTTATTCATTATTTTTTTGTTAACTATTATCATATTATATAATGAAATTAATTGTAAAGATATTAAGAAATAATTAGAATTAATTTAAAATATTAAAATTAAAATAAAATTTAATTTATTGGGAGGGAAGTTGGACATGAAAACTTTTTTTAACTGCTTCTGCTTTAGTATATAGTATAAATGTTTGTGTGAATGAGGGAACATGCCTTATATGCAAGACTCGGGTCCAGGAAGAATTTTGAATCCCGACTTTAATACTTTAAAATGCGACTGCTGTGTAAGCCACACGCTTCAGACTAGGTGGCAAAAAAAAGTAATGATTAAATATTTTAAAAAATTGTCTATTATTCTCAATAACTGGACATCAAATAAATAAAAAAAATTACAATTAGATTATCTTATTTTCATTTTAGAAATATTTTAGAAATTCAAAATTTAAAAAGGAGATAACCAACATTCATAAAAAGTCGTCTTTTAGTGTATTTATACAACTTTTTAGATAACAAAAAAAGTTCATAAAAAATGCCCAAAAATCAAGATTGGAGAACAAGGGAAAAAATCGATTCACCAAAAACACACAAAAATAATCATCGACAATTTTGAAGAAATACATCATTCGAAAGCAATCTTTTCATTCTCTATATTTGGAAAAATAGTAAGTTACACTTAAATTTTCTATCACAAATCGTTTTTGTTTTCTTTTCATTTTAAAAAAAAATCATCTAAAGCAAGTGAACTTTGTGAATACGTTACTATTAAGAATTAATTCATGAAAATAAATGAATGAATTTTCAGTACAACAAACCAATTGCAAAAAAAAAAAAGACATTAGAGTTTTAAAAAATTTAAGGTTCATGAGAAAAAATTTCCAAATCTATAACTGTTACTGAATGTGAACAATAAATCTTTTAAAAAAAAGAGTATAATGAATTTTGAAGAAATATATAGTGTATATATATTATCTGATGATGATTTTTTAGTTGAACAATATAAATTTAACAATGTATAAGAAAAAAATGATCCGATTTATGAATGCGTTTCTTTAAATTTTGAATATTATATATTGAGAAAAGTGTAAAGAATAAAAAATGACATAAATGTTGCTGCTAATTCTTTATTGTTTTCAATAAATTATTGAACACATTCCACATGTTTCATATGGCTAAACTACAAATTTTTTATGAAACAAGAACAAATAAAGAAATAATGGACAAAAATAGGAAAATGACAGATGGTGGACCATCAGAACCACCAAGAAGGTATTAAAAATATTATTGAAAACAAATACTAAATTTAAAAGTATTAAAAATTAAAATAAAGTATTAAAACTTTCATTTTACAGATCAAGAAGAAATTAGAATCTTATGACAAGTGATAATAAGTCTACAACAAGTGATTGAAATTTAACACTAAATGAAGTGAGACAAAGATTACTAAGTTCTAATGCACAACTTCAAAGGCAAAACCAAGAAAGAAGTCAAAGTCAAAATTATGAAGAATAACAAAATAATGAACAAAGAAGAGAGAATCCTGAAAATAATGTACATGATGAAAGTGAAACAGATTCTCCTCAAAGCACTGAGCATACTATTACAGATCATTCACACAATAATAATGCGATTGAATTTAAACAATTAGAAAATATTAATGAAAAAGAAGCTAAAAATGAAAATGTTGAATAAGAAAATTCAGAATAATATGAAATTGATGAGGATGAGCATTATGTACCTATTTTACTAGTTTCTAATAGTAAATCTATTTCCTTAGGAAATGAAATTGAGGAGGAAGAAAGTGAAAGTGAGGTAGATTCTAGAGAAGAAGGAAGAAGAATCAATGCACCATTCAAGATAATAATGTATCATGCTAAACTGTTCAAATTGATCAATCATCTTACTAAAAAATAAAAAGAAACTGTCAAACAAATATGTTTTGGTGGTTTCTTAAATTTACAAATCAATGAGTGTGATGGAGAACTCAGTAGACATTTGGTCAAAATTTTCAATTATGGTCGTCGAGTTCTAACATTGGAAAGGAAAGAACTAATACTAAGTAAACATTATGTTCATTATGTATTTGGACTTCCACAAGGAGATATTGAAGTTCTTAAAGCAAACTCTGACGAACAAAATGATGGATATAATGATTTACTAAAAGAATGGAGATGAAGATGGAAAGTAGACAGTGTTGGACCATTCACCACAAATATGATCAACAAAATCATTGGATCATATTATCATGATGATGACTTCAAGCTGGATTTTGTAATTTATGTTATATCATCAGTAATCTAAGGAAAACAAAGCAGACACTTCAATTTTAACTTATTACTGTCACTACAAGATCAAAATCAAATAAGTCAGTTGAACTGGTGCAAGTACACCTTGAAGTCATCGTGTGATTCAATTGAAAACTAGGAACAAAAGCTAAAGTTTTTTAAAGGATATGTCTTATTTTTAACTGTAAGTATACTTCATAATTCTATAACTTAAAAATTCTAATTTATTGTAAAACTGAATAAATACCCCGTGGTGAATTTTCAACAAAAGTTTGGTGAATTAGAATTTTTTTTTAAAT
This sequence comes from Codiaeum variegatum, assembly GCA_948294925.1. Taxonomy (NCBI): domain Eukaryota; kingdom Viridiplantae; phylum Streptophyta; class Magnoliopsida; order Malpighiales; family Euphorbiaceae; genus Codiaeum; species Codiaeum variegatum. The sequence goes on along the minus strand of CAOJBK012664547.1, from coordinate 7,491 downwards.
GAATACTTGAAATTACAAACTTATTGATGAACTTGTAATCACTTTTCTCCTCTTGACAACTGCTTATTCATTAACTTTTAAATTTATGCCTGCTGATTTTGTTAACTGTGTAATGAGTGTGACATGTGAATATTTTTTCTCTAGAATAACTGTATAATAATCTTATTCCATAAATTGAAGTAGTTTTTAAGTGAATAATTATTATAGCTAGTGATATAGGTGTAATAAATTAAATGAATTCATTATATTTTTTAGAAATGTTTGTTTGTTTAATGCTACATAAAATTATATAAGTCAGGTGAATGAATATTAGTGTGTGTCTTGGTGAATATTTTTTTCATCAGTGAACTTATCAAAATATTATACTTCTTTTCAGTTTTGAAATCATTTCAAATAACAAAAATTAATAATATTTTTTTGTCATCAATGCACACGCATATTTTATACTTAGATAGTGTGGAATTTAAGGTGAAAAAAATAAAGCAAAGAACAATACCAATTATCACCTGCTGGACACAAAAAGAGTTAAGAGATAAAGTGAACGAAGAGAAGAAATAAAATTCTTTTGGGAAAGGAAGAATCTTTGAACCTTGTAGGATTCAAGAAATAGAAGGGAATGAAGAACTTGCTACTAAAAAACAAGGAAAGGATGCTAAGAGAAGAAATAAAAACAATGAGCATTTGGTAAGATACATTTAAAAATAATATAAATTATATAATTAAATGCATTAAGTAATAGAATTATACTTCTACCGTAGGATTCACAAAGGAAAATAGCAGTAGCAATATAAGGACTTTCAAAAATTGTTACAGAAGTTTGACATCTAGTCTGCAAGTAAAAGATGTTTATGAGCTAAGTCAAGAGATGAGGAACACATTTGCCACAGTAGGAGTTTTTTTTACAAACTTTTAAAAATGAAATCAACAGCAACAATTAGCCAAAGTGGTGATTTTTTTTATGTCAGAAGAGATTTTAAATGTTATTAGAGAGTTAAATCAAGTTTTAAACAATTCATGTGACATTTTCGGATATGCTAAAAACACAAGTGAAGAAGAGCAATCAAATTTTCACAAGGAGATTATTCATGAGAACAAATCGACAATAAATGAACAACAAGAAGGCATAAATGAAATTAATGAGGAAGAAATTGGAAGGATGCAATCAATTGATGCTGAAGAAGAATAAGACAATGAAAATTTGTTCAACCGGTAAAAAAAATCAAGTATTTCACTTATTATTTAAAAAAAATTCAAACTCTAGATAAATTAAAAAATAACAAACATTACTAGTTGAACTTGTAGGATTGCATATGAATCTGAAAGTGATGTTGAAGAAATCATGGTTAGAGAGAAGGAATAAAGAGTGCACACTGATATTTCATAATTTTTTAGACCAAAATTTTATATCGAAAAAGGTTGTGTCTAGCAACTAATCCCAAAGGAAAAAATTATTTGTGATTATATCTTTAACATTCAACCAAAAGAAAAATAAGTTCATTAAATTAATATTAAGTGTTTTTTTACTTTAATATTTAGTATATATATTTTTTTACTATAATTATATTCCATTCTATTTATTTAGTGATTTGATTTGCCAATGGGGAAATACATATTTACATTGAAGATATAAGAACTTTGCGTATTGGCTGCCTATTGAGTGGTAGTCTTTTAGATTTCTAGTATGTGATATTGAACCTCATAGAATCACAGAAAAATTCCTAAAATCCTAAAAGAATATTTTTCTCCACAACTTTTTACATATGTTCATTATAACAATAAACTGAATTCATTAAAATTTTAATAAAATTCATTTTAATAGTAAACTGATATATTTTGAATTTTCTATTTCTAGTTCCAAATCAACCAAGCCAACAACAAGAACAAAATAAAGAAATAAATGTACCATAATTTCAACATAATTTTAAACAAAAAACTATTACCTATGAATAAATATAAACAAAGAGGTCTTAGAAATGAATAACTTTGTCTATGGAGTTAATCTTATATATATATACAATAATTACTTGACATTCATTTATTTTTCTATTATAATAGAACACTTATAAGAAAAATTATCTAATAAAAATTTACCAATGCAGTTCATATTTGTTGTCAATTGTAGTACCCACTGCTATCTTGTGTGCATAAATTTCAACAAAAAAGTGGTACAAGTAGTGGATAACAAAGGTCTAGAACTACACATTGGATTGGATGTGAAGTATGGAGACACAATAACTGAAATAGTAAGTTAACCAATTCATTAAAAATATCTTATAACTCATTATATTAAAAAATAAAACATTGTCCAACAATAATTCAACTAATTAATTTTTATAATTATTTATATTTTAGCAATAAGCATTTACATATTTTTTACAAAATAATAAATTATGACAGACATGAGGAAGTGAGAACTTACAAAGTTGAACATATGGAGATGAGATGGAAATTTCTTGCCAATGTCACTAATCGTGGAATATATGCCATGAGGCATATGGAGATGTATCATGGAGAAGACAATAATTGAAATTCTGAATTCAAGAAAGATGATGATGTAAGTTACTAAATAATATTCAAAATTAGTTTAATTAATACTTTTATAATTAATATTTGTTTCTGTTGTGTTAGTTTCATTAGATAAATGATTGATGAATTCACTTGGTTTTGAATGAATATTTGTTAATATTTCAATGAATTAATTTTCTTATTTATATGAACTTTCATATATGTATTGGTGAATCAATATTTTTAAACTAAGAAAAAAATTAAAAACTTATTTTAAAAAAATGCAGGATGAGATTATCAAAATTCTTAGAGCCAAATATTATGCAAAATATTATTATCTGGATTGAACAAGATGAAGAATGATGTGATGGAAGAACTAAGAAAGAAAGTAACAGAAAAAGAAGACTAGTGAATTGTTCATTATGCTTCAAGTTTATTATATTTCTTTTTAAAACTAATGTTAAATATTTTATATTTCTTAACATAGAACTTGAATGTTTAATACTTTATTAGTTTAAAAGATTTAATGTTTGAATACTTATTAAATGTAAATTTCAAATTTTAAGCGCTTAATTAATGTTTATGTTTAAATATTTAATAATTAAATTAATTTAGGACATAAATATTTTTTCCTAAATGAATTATCAAATAAAAAGTTATTATTTATATACTTAAATCATATATTTTAGTCACCAACATTATAAATACATAATTCTTGTATAAAAATTTTAGAAAAAATTTCAATAAAAAAAAAGACTCTTTTGCATTAAAAAAAATACACATAAACAACTTGCAGCTTTAAACAATATATATATATATATATATATATGTTGGGACTTCCGATAACAATCCAAATCCAATAATAATAATAATAATAAAGGTATTATATAAATGAATATAATAAACAAACAAATCACAAAGGTAAATTATTGGCTGGACCTGAGCCCAACAATACAATAATTGTCGAAAATGTGCGTTTTCTGAGTTTGCAAGCGTCTATATTTTTTTTACAATAATATCCTGTAATTGAATTCATTATATTTGTAAAAAAAGTCTTTAATTTATATATATATTCACTATATTTATAATAATATTCGATAGACTCTGTTTCATTACGATTGCATGTGAATTCATTATAAATCTTCACATTCACTATAATAATAAATTATGAAAATTCATAATTCACTACATCAGTACCTCACATTCACTATAATAAACTATGAAAAATTATATATTTACTGCATTAAAACCCTACATTCACTATAATAAAATACGAAATTTCAATATTCACTACAAAAGTACCTTACATTAAGTATAATAAACTATGAAAAATTCAAGATTCACTATATCAATACCTTACAATCAGTAAAATTAACTATGAAAATCTTATATTCACTACATCGAACCTCACATTAACTATAATAAACTATGAAAATCGAAAATTCACGATATAAATTTCCTAGATTCACTACATCAATATCTTAGATTCACAATAAAAATAACGATATTCACTTAAATAGTTAAAAAATTCACTAAAATCTAAAAAAATAATAATTAAATATGAACTTACATATTACATTGGCTTGAGTTTGTGAGAATATTATTCAATTTTTTAGATAGAGCTTTTCATCTTTCAGTCATTTTCAACAAAAGAGTAAAATGATTTTTTTTTTGTTTTTACTGAATATAGACTTAGTTTTTTGAAAATTTAATTTTTTTTAATTTGTGAATCAAGTATTTTTTATATTTTAGAAGAGTTTTTAATTATTATTAACAATTGTTTTTGGTTTTCTGGGCTCGGGTCCAGCCAATACATTCCCAATCACAAAACCCAAAGCACTCTCAAGCATCTCGTTCTTCCCTTTCAAAAATCCAAACACTCTTAAATATTTTATTCTTCTCTTTCAAAAACCAAACAAACTCAGCATTTACATCTTTCATACATTTCATAACTATTGATATATTTTCTCCAATTATGCTCATAAAAATTACTCAAAATCTCATAAAAATAAAAAAAATTTAGAACAGAAAGATAATATTCTGCAAAGTTTCTAGATCTATATTTTTCAACAAAGTTGAAAAATTCTTCAAGATTTATACATCTGCGATTTTTCTACAAGCTTGCAAAAAAGGCAAATCTAAAGTGAATTTCAATTATTTTTTCGTTTTTATATATTTAAGTTTAATAGATCATTTTATACAAATGACAAATAATGAAATGATCTATTCAACTTGAAATCTCGAAGAAAATATATGCTCTATTTTGAAATTTGAGAAAAATTCTTCAAGATTTATACATCTACGATTTTTCTACAAACTTGTAAAAAAGATAAACCTAAAGTGAATTTCAAATATTTTTTCATTTTTGTATAATTAAGCTTAATAGATCATTTTATACAAATAAAAAATAATAAAATATATACTATATACTAAAACAGTTGATATTGGCACCAAAAGCTGCCACATGTCAATCTGTTAAAATTTAAAATTTTTTAAATAAATAAAAATATAAAATTTTGAAAATATACATTTAAATAAAAAAATTATCATATTAATTAAAGAATGAGTGAAAGTAAGTTAAAGTGTAAATAAATCAAATTAAACATTTAAAATGAATATATATATATATACCAAATGAGTTGACAATGGTACCAAAAGCTGCCACATGTTAATCTGTCAAAATTAAAAACTTTTTCAAATAAATAAAAATATAAAATTTTGAAAATATATATTTAAATAAGAAATTTATAACATTAATGATAGAATAAATAAAATTTAGTTAAAAATAGAAATAAATCAAATTAAAAATTTAAAATGAATTAAACTATATATATATATACTAAATCAGTTGACACTGACATCAGAAGCTGCCACATGTTAATCTGTCAAAATTTAAAACTTTTTAAAATAAATAACGATATTAAATTTTGAAAATACATATTTAAATAAGAAATTTATCACATTAATTATGGAATGATTGAAAGTAAGTTAAAAGTGTAAAAAAATCAAATTAAACATTTAAAATCAATCAAACTAAGTGTGTGTGTGTGTATATATATATATACACACACACACGTCTATACCACTGTTATTAAACTCGGTCCGGCCCGGTGGATCAACCCGATGAACCGGTGACCTGCCCACTAAACCGATCCGAGTTTCATTTTGGACCAGATTGACAGCTGACCCATAAAAATTCATTTGACACACTAGATCAACCTAGTAACTCAGCTGACATGTTTGACCCAGTTGATGACCTGGTACATATAGAAAATATCATTTTTATATAATTTTGAGATTAAAATTGTCTTTTTTTTCCTCTTTCAATATTTTATAAAATGATAAAGATGTATGAATGTATTTATGTATATATTTTTTATAAGTTTAAAATATAACTTTAATTATTTAGCTATTTAAGACTTAGGTTAACTATAAATTAAAACTTAATTTATTAATTTTGAATTTCTTAATTTTAGATGGAAGCTTAATTAGCCGTAATTTTTTTTATTTTTATATGTATTTTATTATACAAGGTTTATATCTCATATAGTTTTCTCAATTCCAATAGGATCAACTCTTGATCAACTTCTTCATAAATGAACAACTCATGTACATTCCTATAAAGAAACATGTATCTATCTGATAGGCGAGACATACTACTAACTTTTCGAGATCCTTTTATGTGGATACATCATTAACTGGAAAAAATTATTCACGGGATTGATCAATTTTACTAGACCATTTTGTTGGATCTCTCTAGATGACAACTCATCCTATATTATCCTCCTATCTGTGTCGTTCTCTTGAAGAAACTCTTTCTCAAGAAAAGGTTAACTTGGCTAACAACACTTGTTTGCCTAAGGAAGATAAAGATAGAATCTTAAAATGCCTTTAAGATATCCAACAAACCTTTCTTTAATGGATTTCTCATCCAAGTGTATTGTTTCTTAGCTTTTTAATATGAGCTAAACACCCTAAATCTTAACAGACATAAGAATTTTATTGTATCATATCTCATATGGATTTATAGAAACATATTGGGATGAAATTTTATCAAGGATGTAGGGAGCTACCTCACTTGCTAATCTTAATAAAGAAATTTTCAAACATTTGTAGTTCATTTTTAAATGTACCTTATCTCATAGGGTATGATCTCTTTTAGATATACCATTTGGTTATGTCATTTCAAAAGGGATATTTAATATTATGCCATCTTCGTTCTAAAATATTTACTTCCTCGATGTCATCGGTGGTTTCAATAACTTTAGATGTGTGTTTTTCAACTTTGATCATGAATCATTTGAACTCTTCAAACAACTCATGTCTATATTTCATCGAATAAACATGCTTTAATTTTTAAAGATCATCTGTAAATGAGATGAAATATAGTTCATCAAATAAAGAGCTTATATTTGAAGAACTCTTCTTCAAAATAAATTTCTCTCTCAATTTAGTGTGAATTTGAAGCTTTCTCTCTCTAACTCTTAGAGAACTTCTCTCTTTAACTCTTGGAGAAGATGATAGCGGAAGAAGATAATGAATAGTAATTATTTATATAACTCAGGCTTTTAGCAAAAAGATGACACACACACTCCTTATATATGCCATACTTCTCCAACAACCTTTCCCTGAATTAAAAAAACATGTTGGAAAGAATGATTGCTTTATCTAATTGAAATTTGACTAGTAAACTAGTTAACTAGATTAAGCATATAATTAGTAGGAATCATCTTTAAACCTTAATTAACCACATCTAATGTGGATTAAGTTAACATCTCATGCTAAGCTTGATTATTTTATATGTTTGTCTAAAACCATTTCAATTAATCATACCCATTTGTATCTCATACAACTAAGACATAATTGAAATAATCCTTTTATGAATTAAAAATCAAGACATGTTAGCATCTTTGTAAATTTAATTTATGTTCAATTCAATCATCATTAACAATTAGTTAAACTCTTTAATTAATCATTAATATGATT
>CAOJBK012664184.1:0-10563 GCA_948294925.1 Codiaeum variegatum | reverse complement strand
CTTTTATTACTCGTGACTTGTCTGTTAGCACTTCTTTTGATTCTAAGGGAGGTGTTTCAACCACCCCCCAACACCCCCCTCCCCCTTCTCGCTCCTTCTCAACTTTGCTCTCACTAATTTGGCCTCAAATAGGAATATCCTTACCAAACCACTTTGTCTCTTAACAATCTTTTCCCTAATTGATATATCATGTACAAGACCCAATACCTTCAACTTAGGGAGTAACAAAACTTGAGGTTGAAGGGTAACCAATATGTTTAGGGCTTAGTTGAGGGGATTTATTGCACAAACCATAGCCAAGGACTTTAGTGAAGCATGGTTTAGGATGCTTTTTTCTTCCGTTAAAGCGATCGACCCTCCTCTATCTTTACATGATCAAAGCTTGGGACTTCCCCAAAGAATGTATTTACATCAAATTTGTAAGTTTGAAATGTTTTATAGAATAAAGTATCACACAATACCTCACTTTATAAATGAAGTGTATAATGTCTAACAACAAATAAAAAGTCATTGCCTGACAGAAGCCTCCTTAGCCTGAGATAGACAAATAACCACTTTTATGGACTTTTAAAAAATAACACCTAGGCTGATAGTAAACCCATTGACCCTAATTTTCCAATCCTAAGTCATTGGTTCCTAATAAAACCATCCCTAACAAAATGGCCAAAGCTTCCAACTGCTCCATTTAGCAAGGCAGGCCCAAGTTTTGATAGAATAAGATACCCCTTTAATCCTATTACCTTCACTAGCTACTACACAATAAAATATCCTCCCTCTCAACATTTCAAATGGCCAATAATAATCAGACCACTCGACCGAGGTCAAAGTATATTATTTATACCTTTGTGCTTCAATCAGTTACATTAGGCCTTTTCAAACACTTTGCTATGATTTTGCAGCTATGATTTATGAGTTAACATTCTAGAACAAGCCCCAAACAATATGAAGAAAAGCGTAAGTATTTCTCCCTTAGCCCTTAGCGATATATGTATTAAAATGTTGTTATTCTTGCTAATGGTTCTCTTCTATTGCAAAAAATAAAGCTAAGCTTGGCTAATAATGGTTGCACTTCTGTCATTGCTACTAACTCCCCCACAGAGCAATCTCTCTCAATGAGATCTTCTGCGACGTCTAAGCACAGGTCGCAGTCAAGTAAAGGTCACTCTAAGCGAGAGACCTCCAAAAGTCTATCCAAGTCTGAGGTCTTCAAAGATCACTCAAATCAGAAACTTCAAGGAGCCGCTCTAAAACCAAGGGCCCTTCAACTCAGGGAAACTCCTTCGATCCTTCCATAAGGAGCCTATCTAAGGCATCTCAACTTGTTGACCCACATTATCATACTCCCATCGATTTGACCCTAGAGAAGTATGATGTTCTAATTGTTACTAAGAGTTTTAGCCCAAGGGCTTCTCCTACTAAGACTTCTCCAACCAAGGCTTCTCTTATGAAAGTAACCTCTCCTCATAAGAATTCTCTTATAGCTTCTCCTTCTAAGGTAAGCTTTAGTTGCTTGCCAATTCTCTTTCCCCATAGAGTTAGATGTACTAACTCTTTATTCTTACTCTTTATAGGATGATTTGGATGACCTGGATGGCCATTTTACTAGTCTAGGGTCTGAGGATGGAGCCCTTCCTAAGGTTCAAGCCGAGTCTTCAATACCCCCTACTCATACCACCGCCGATGTAACTAAGGAGATTAGGAAACACAATAAGGCTTTCTCAGTGATGTCAAGCAAGGTCCTGATGTTGCTCTATGAGGATTCTGTACACAAATAGGGTAAGGAAAGCCTTAAGTTCATTATTGACCATGCTACTGAGAAACGTCTCCAAGTTGGTCAGAAGGTCTTTGTCATCGACTTCTTGGATCAACTGGACAATAAGGTATCTAACTTCAAGTTCATTGAAAGTCGACAGAGACAACTAAAAGATTCTATGGAGAAACTTTCCCAACACTAATCTACCTTTAAGTTTTCTTAAGAATGTGGCAAGACACATGTTGATGGAGCCAAGGTGTTGGACAAAGAAATGGAGCCCATGGAAAAAGAGATAAAAGCATTGGATAAGGAGCTTGCCGCTAAGAGAGAGAAGTTATCCAGAAGAGGGCTAATGCTTTGGTCGAGGCAAAAAAATTGAAAGGAGAGTGAAGAGACAAGGTCCCATATCAAAGCCACAGTAATAAATGATGCTACCTTAGAGGTAGAAGTGGTGAAGGATAAAGTGATTGAGGAGGCCCTCCAATGAGAGTTGGACCATCTCCACCTTATCTTTGATTGATCCATGTATTCTTCCTCTATAATTTGCATCATGAACCCAACTATAATGTAAAATAAGTCCCTTATTTGGGCATTTTAATTAATTTTGTCAGCCAAGGGGCTGATTTGTTTAATTACATAGCTTTTCTATGCCTTTGATTAAATGTTTCTAAATTATGCTTACAAGATGGCTTGGGGCTTGGGTATGAAAATTCTTTTCATTTAATATATATAGTTATCAACCAAACATTCAATATTTAAAATCTTAATCATAATCTATAGCTGATAAAAATAGGAATATAGCAAAATTACATCATAAATCAGCAATAAAATAAGAACCCCGACCGATAATAATGATTGACCCAACTATGGAAGTACTTAGTTCAGTTTTCTCTAACTTTTCCTAACTGTGACTGATCAACTAAATCCCAAAGGGATGTTTTGTATAGCTTTAGACACTTGCCATTGATGGATCGCCCTTAGTTCCTTCCTTCCTCACTCGAGAGCTAGTATGCACCATTACCCATGATTTCCTTAACTTCAAATGGCCTTTCCTAGTTAGCTGGTCATTTTCCTAAGTCATGCTATTTTTCCATGAGTAGTAGGATAGCTTCCCATACTAGATCTCCAACCTTTAATGCCTTAGCCCAAACCCGCTTATTGTAAGCTCTTTCAACTCTTTACTTCTGCACTTGCATTTAGTCCAGGGTTGCTATCCTAATATACTCCAACCCATCTAATTCTTCTTACATGGATTCTTCATATTCATTTGGAGTGAGTTGATCATGGTGCCTTTTTCTAGTGGACTTGACAGTAAGTTCTGCAGGGATCATGGCAACATGCTTATAGGCGAGATTGAATGGGTAGCACCTAATGCTATTTTATTACTAGTCTTGATAGCCCAAAGGGTATCTCCTAAGATTTCATGACATTTTTTAGGATTGTTGTCCACCATTTTCTGGATGATTCGCTTGATAACCTTATTGGTAGCCTCTGCTTACACATTTACTTGGGCATAGTATGAGGTTGAGTGTAGCAGCTCTATCTCATGATCATTAAAGAATTCTTTCAATGCCTCCCCATGTAAATGGTTCCTTAGTCTGTAGTGATCATTTGGGGTAGTCTAGTTCGGATGATTATATACTCTTTGATGAATCCAATCACAACCTTCTGTGTCACACTCCTCAAAGGAACCGATTCTACCCAATTGGAAAAGTAATTAGTAGTTACCAAGATAAAATAGTGATTTTAGAAAGATGGGGAATAAATCTTCCCTTTAATGTCCATAGTTCAACCCTTAAAAAGCTAAGGTTTGATGATTGAATGAAGCTCTTTCGCTGTTGATACCTGAATAGGACCATGTTTCTGACAAGCTTCACACCCCTTGGCATAATCCATGTAATTTTTGACAAGCTTCACATCCCTTGGCATAATCCATGTAATCATTCTTCATCTTTAACCACTAGTAGCCAACTTCTTACAATAACTACCTCATTAATCTCCCTACTTGATGGGCTCCTACTTTTCCCTCTTGTACCTCGTCCATAACTAACATTGTTTCTTTCTGTCGAGGCATAACTAGAGCTAGCCTTTGTACTTTCTATACAAAATCCCTCCCTCCTACATAAAGTTAGGGACTAGGAGTCTTATTTGATGGTTAACCTCTATAGAAGGGTTTTGCAGGAATTCAATTATAGGCTTTCTCTAATCTTAGGTTATGCCTATTTCAAAGACCCCCGGATGCTTCTCCACTTTCTCCTGAGGCTGGACGATACCCCTAGAACACAATACTGAGATTAGCCTATATTCTAAGGGAATTTCTCCAAACCATAAGAGATGGTTGGATTCCCCTAAACAACTTATTTGCTTCTTCATTGTAGGCTCATGTTGAATATTCTAAGGAAACATACTCAAAAGCCTCCAATAGGTGCATCACCTTATTGCAATAGGGTTAAAGAACTAGTGCTTCAAACTTTTATTCCCTAGCCAACTGATTGATGACTTGTAGTGAATCACCCATGATGTCTACTATTTGTGCCCCCAGCTCAGCCAAAATTTCCAACCCTATGATTAGTGCTTCATAATCTACATGATTATTGCATCAAGGGAATCCAAGGACAAAGCTATGATTTGTATTGATGATCCCTGTCGAGGTTAGCACTATGCCTACCCCGGTTGATGCTATTGTCTTTGACCCGTCAAACTAGAACTCCCAAGCGAATCCCTAAGATATGCAATTTATTTCCTCTTTCAATATATCTTTACTGGGGTAGTAAGCTAAGAAATTGATTAAGGCCTGACCCTTCACTACCTTGAGTGGGACATATTGAAGATGGTACTTTGAAAGTCCAAATGCTCACTTTCCAATCCTATTCCTCACATAAGGTCTTCACAAAATTTACTGCATTATATTAGTTTGGCTAATGATCATGACTACCACCGGAAGCATGTAATATCTAAACTTGGTATAAGAGAAGTATAAGGTGAGCCTTGGCGTCTCAATTGGGGTATACCTTGTCTCTATACCAGTCAAGCTCCTCTTTATTTAATAGATGGACCTTTCATATCCCTCTTACTCTTGGGCCAATAGATTCCTATTGTATCTTCCAAAGATGATATGTATAACACCAGGGGCTCTTTGGGCTTAGGTGGAGTCATTTACGATAATTTGGTCAGATAGGCTTTGATCTCATCAAACACCACTTGATGCTCCTCTTTCCAAACAAACTCGTTGTTCCTTTTGAGCAATGACCTCTAAGGTCGAAGTTTCCTGGCTGTGTTAGTAATGAACCTCCTCAAGAAATTTATCTACTTAATCAATCTTTGTAGCTCCTCTTGGTCCTTGGGGAGGAGTTTCTAGGATTGCCTTAGCCTTATTCTTATCAATCTCCATGCCCCACTGATTGATTAAGAATCCCAGGAAATTATTGATAGATATGCCAAATGCACATTTGAAGAGATTTATTTTACTGGTATTGCCTCATCCATTCAAAAGACTGCCTTAGATCAGCCAGGTGTTGCTCCTCTTACTGGGATCGAACTACGACATCATCTATGTATACCTCCATAAACATTTCTAAGAAATCATGGAAGATGATGTACATTGCCCTCTGATACGTAGCCTCATCATTCTTTAATCCGATAAGCATCACGACCCATTCATATGCACTAATTGGTCCAGGACACCTATAAGTTGTTTTACTCAAATCTTCCTTGGAGATCTTTATCTAGTTGTAACTCAAATTCCCATGCATAAAACTCAAGATTGCATTTCCTAAGCTGAATCTATCAATATATCGGCCACAAGTATAGGGTATTTATCCTTGGGAGTTGCAGTGTTTAAGTTTCAAAAGTCCATGTAAATCCTCAACTTCCAATTATTTTTTATCACAGGACTATGTTGGAGATCCATTATATGTAAATCGCGGGTCGGATGAATCCTACATTGAGCAACCTATCTATCTCTTGCTTGATCAACTCTTCTACTTCAATTGACATTTTCCTGATAGGTTTCTTAAAAGGCTCAAACTTGGCTTAGTAGGCAGCTTGGGTTCAACTAGTCCCCTCGTCAGTCCTAGCATCTCATCATATGCCAAGAAAAGCAGTATTTCTACACCCTCAAGAGAGACACTAACTTTTCTTCAAATTTGGGGAAATTTTAACACTTATGAAAATTGACCATGGGTTGTCTTCTATCTCTAAATTCATCTCCTTCAATAGATCTTGGACTTCTATTGGTTCATCTTGGAGCTTCTTGCTTTCTAACCCCAAATCTTTAAGCTTCACAACTATTGTGGGATCTTGATCTTCTTCCTTATAAACACACTTTGTTGAGTACACTTCCTATCAAAACAAATTGGGGAGCTTAAGGGTCACCTCCATCTATCTCTTGGAGATCTTATCTATAAATCAAAGTGAATATGAAGCTCGATCTATCACTCGAGCTATCTTTGGCCGAGAAATTTGTTAAGCCAGCATGACCTTTCTATTGATCTCCTTATCAGTGTAAAGAATAACTTGCTGACCTTCAAATCATAATATATTGAATCTGAGAAGTGTACCTCCTGTTCAAAGGGATTTGGGTCTGCATACACTATCTCTATATAGTCTTCTCTGAAAATTATCAAAATTTGATGAATGCTTAAGAGTATGCAAAAGTTTGAATGAATCCAATCCCTTCCTTCAAGAGGTTATAGTTAACTTGAGCGTCAACTACATAGTAATTGGTATGTTGAGTTTCCCTACCAACTTTAAGTTGAATAACTACAAATCCATTAGGCAGCTCACACCTCCTGTAAAGTCCTACAGGGAAAGCTCATCACTTTCAAGATCTTAAGAAGTTAACCCCCATTTCTTGAAATTTTTCAAAGGCAAAGTGTTGACCCCGGCTCCATTTTCTACCATAACTCCATTTTTTTTGGGGATTTCATTTGCTTCATCCTTTATATAAAGAGGTCGAATATGATTTTCCAGGCTTCTTTGGGGCTCTTTCATGATTATGGATAATGGTTGTTGAGTCCTTTTGTCATCTATTTCTACCTCCAGGACATCCCCATCTAAGGTGGACTGCTGACCAGGCTTGGCTTGGAACTCCTATGGCAGTACTGTTACCATCATTAAGTCTACTTTCGCTTTATGGATTGGAGTGATGGTAACCATATTGATGCTTAATTCTTGATCAACTTGGGCTCAACTTTTTCTCTTCCTTGGCTGATCCATAATCTTTGAGACATTGATCCTTTAGACAGACTTCATACCTTACCTTATTGATATTGACAATCACTAATTATTTTTTAGAATTCTTTCTATGGGACCTCTCATCTTGAGGCCTTTCTTCTCGAGGGTTTTTAGTTGCCCAACACTTGTACCTATGCTTCCTTAGTCATTTGTTATCAAATTCTCTTATGCTATCAGCTTCTTTAAGGAGCCTCTGATCTCTAATGGCCGATTTTTGTTGAAATTTTTCAATGGGCATTTTTGCCCTCATTTCAACTCTCCCCTCAACCTCCTACCTTTCTCTTTCCTTCCAGTACTTGTCTTCTTGCTCTGAAGCTTTGAACTTTCATTCTCATATCTCTTCTCTCCTTCTAAGGTTAGTTCTTACAGCCACTTAGAGTCTCTCCATTTGTTGCTACTTTTGCAATCTCCTTTTCTGAGGGTGGATTCAGATCGGCCGCTGGTTTCTCTTGCTATAGCCAATTTGGGAGAACACACTACTAAAACTTGAAGCTTAGGAGTTAGGTTGGTGTTACTCCTACTTGTGTACCTTTTTTGGCATTGCCTTGAAAGTTTGAGGTATCCTTTCCTTGGGAGAAGGAGGCTTTGCCTTTGTAACCACGTGAGGATGTTTATATTGGCTACCTTCGTGTAACTCCTTTCCTTTTATTTTTAGGGAATTGTAATCTCTACTAGGTAGGATTCAAAAGGTATTAGAGCCTTTGGTGATCTAGGTGCTTCTCTTCGCCCTTGGTAATAGCTTGCTAATGGGCTTGAGGCATAGGAGATACTTCCTTTTGCTTGGGAACAACTTTGAATTCAACTTTCCAATTAGGGTAGGTCAAGTAATCCTTTGGATAGGTATCATCCATTTCCCCATTTTCTAGCTTCCTAGGGATTCGTCCTTCTAAATCAAGCTTCATTCTGGTTGGTTGTCAAACTGATTACTCTGCTTGCCTGGCCCTAGGAGAGTGATGGTAACCATCTCCACTTTGATGTCAACCTTAGCTCCTCCCTTAGAGGAAGGAGTAGTTTCGATAGCTGTCTTGTCTTTACTTGGGAATAAGAGCATTCCCTCTTCAATGGTCTTTTGTATCACATTTCTAAAACTGATATAATTATAGGTGCAGTGCCTATCCATATTGTACCATTTCTAGTACACCCTTAGGCAATCTTTCGAGGGTGGGATCACATGGGTTGCACTTAATTCAATCTGCCCATCTTTTAAGAGCATGTCAAATATTTCTTCCGCCTTGGAGATATCAAATGAATACTCCTTGGCCATCTTTTCTATCTTTTACTTTTTCTTGTTCTGAGTCCTGAAGGCATGGCATGCATAAGGATTCCCGGACTTCAACTCGGCCATGCATATATCCACCTCTTCTTATGAATTAGATTTCTCTATAAGGGGCCGGAATGCTACTTGGTTTTTATAGTAAGACCGAGTTAGCTTCTTTTTATCCTTTTCTGTGAGTAGCCCCTCATAGCTGGTTAGTCGGTCAAAGAGATTGTAAAAGTCATAGAATTTGGTTCCCTAGAATTTTTCTCGAATGGCCATGTTCAGTTCTCTATAGGCTAATTTAACTAGCTCTGTCTCTGGGATCCAAGTAGAGAACTGTGTCTTCAACTTCCTGAATCTAAACACAAACTTCTCAACCGCTTCCCCAGGGCTTTGAGTGATCTTGACCAAATTAGCAAATGTGACATTGGGCTTCAAGCTATAAAATTCATCAGTAAAGGCTCAAGTTATTTGATCCCAATTCTGAATGCTATTTGGCTTAGCAAGCTATACCATTTGAAAATAGTCTTTGTTAGAGGATTAGCGAAAAATTAAAGTTTAAGATAGCCACTGGAAGAGGCCTCCCCACATTGGACCATGAACCTGGAGATGTTCTCCTTAGTGTTAACATTGTCATCTCCACATAATAATATGAACTCTAGGGTCTTATACCATTTGGGGAATGGATACATAATATCAATCCATTCGGGGTAAGGCTGGCCATTGGGTTCCCTTGGAGGCCTATTAATCTACACCTCATTTCTTTGAAGCTGCCTTGCCAGCTCATTATCATTCTATAGCCTAAGGTTGTAGTTTCCTGGGATAGCCAATTACCTTTGTGCATAAGCTTCTACATGTTATCCCTAGGGTGGAATAGGAGCCATTGGATCGGCTCAGGGAGGGATAAGGACATGCCTATGGTCTTGAGCTGGAGGTGGCACGAGAGCCTGTTGATATTGATCTGAGTCTTCCTCATCTTGCCCTTGGCCAATATTTTGTCTTTGGAAAATTCTTAGCTCCTAATATTGAAAGTCATTCCTCATCGGTTGGGGCAGATGTTGTTGAGGTGGGGGTCCCCATTGAGTAGCAATATCATTGTACCTTCTCTCAACAATATCAATGAGGTAAGTAATGGTATCGGTGAAGGTCTGGATGGTGTTGTAAACCCTATTTTAAGCATCTCAATTATCCTCCATAAATGGATGCATGACTTGGGCCATCTGATTCATCATGCCTGTGTACACGTCCATATTGGCTTGAGCCACCATCGATCCTATTCCTTCGAAGTCGGTAGCATATAAGGACATTGAGATGAGTGGCATAATCTCCCTGTTATACTTGTCCTAGTTCTCACCTTGGGCGAGATCGCCTTAGGGAGGGGTGAGGACCACTTGGGATGATTACTTCTCGAGGGTGAGGATCTTCCGTATCCCTTTTGTCGGCTGAGCATGCATTGACAGGGTCAATATGATCACCAATTTTCTTAGTTTGAGTCTAATTATTTCCAACCATATTAATATCTTAGAGAGAGGAGTCCCACTAGGCATGCCAAATTTGGTCTGTGAGTGTGAGGTGATATTGAGCCATTAAGGACACTCGGGTAGGGAAGATGTCGGTCCTTAGTCTGATAAAAATGGTAAATGGGTCCCTCTTTAAGTCTTGGGCTTATTTTCTCGCCTAGATGCTTGAGATGAGGCTTGTTCTATAGCTTGATTTGGGAGATAGCCTCTAGGTCTGGGCTTATTACTTGGAATCAGCTTGGGATACGATGTGAGTCTATTCTTAGGCATGGACTGATTATATCACCGAAGGGCATGAAGGAGGAGCCTTTGTTTTGCTTGCTTCAATATGAGGGTCCTGAAATATGAATTTCTCCCTTTGGATTCAAGGATTTTAGGCCAGTGTCAACAAAGAGCATGGTTGTTGTTGATGACTAGCAATTTGCATTATATGGTGCTAATGAATGTACATGTTCATACATTTGCAAGCCAATCTCAGTTAAACGCTACAAATAGCAACAGATTTTAGCGACGAAATTAATAAGTTGCTACTTTGCAACAAAATATTGACATATGGCAATGGTTTTAAAAATTTTCAATTGCAGATGATTCAATTTTTATTGTTAAAATTAGTGACAACAATTTTAGTAACAGAATGTCTATTTTAGCGACAGAAATTTCCATCATTAAATAACAGTCTTTTTTAGTAGTGAGATAACTATAGTTGGAATTGATCCTGGCCTCAAAGGAGACATGTTACTAATAAATGAATTAGACTTTTAGACCTTCAAGTTATAGAAACTTACGGCCAAATTGTC
>CAOJBK012662052.1:0-18622 GCA_948294925.1 Codiaeum variegatum | reverse complement strand
CTTGCATCTCCACATCCCATGTGTACATATATATCCTTGGCATACCAAGGCGAGATTTCAAAGAAAAGATTGCCCTTAGGCTAAATGCATTTGAAAATAACCTAAACAAGTAATTAAATCTTAATTATATTCCATTAATATTATCCATTTTACATGCATCTCATGCTTGATATATATCTCATACATATCTATAAAATAGACAATTAATAAAACAGGCATGATCATGGACTTATGGTCTCATTTCCTAGCCATAAAGAATGAGTAAGGTTAATTAGGCTATCAAATTACAGGCACAAAAGACTATCCTAGCCTTCATGCTCCTATTAGGCATCATCATGGGTTGAACCCTTCTGTTACTCTTGTATCTCCACAACACTTGTGTACATTATGTATCCTTGGCATACCAAAGCGAAATTACAAAAAAAGATAGCTCATAGGTTCAATGTACTTGAATTAAACCTAATCTAGTAATTAACATTTAATTACAAATCCATATATAATAAAAGAATATTACATACCCCATAAGTTCATTCACTATGTTAAAAATCCATAATCATCCATTCATGCCATGACAAACACATAACATCAACATATAACACTTATATGTTATCTATGTGTTTAAGTTCTAATACTTTTTGGAATTTTTCCAATCATTTTGAATATCCCATATTCACATAAAATTCCAATTATTTTCATTAGAAATATTGCTTAAAAACCTCGAGAAGATCCCAAACACTTTGAGGCTTGATCAATGTGGCAGTATGCTCTCACAGTCTCCCTCACTGGCCTTGACAAGGACCGTGAGAGCACAAAATCCCTCTCACGGGTAGTGTCACAGGTCATGACATAGCCCATGGAAGGCTACTGGCCTATCACCTCTTGATTATGCATCTCATGGTCCTAGTCACGGCCGTGACAGAAACCGTGAGAGACAGAATCCCTCTCACGGACTTAGTCACGGGCTGTGACTGGGACCGTGAGAAGCTACTGCTTCTCTTTGTTATGCAAAATTCAGCTCTCACGGATAGTGTCACAAGCTATGAAACTGACCATGAGAGGTGGTTTTTCAGCATTATTCAAGTCATTTGAAACTAAAAAACACAACAACACAACCATGGTCTCGCACAAGTAATTGGGTGGCTCAGCTGCCACTTGAAGGAAGAATATGGAGTCGCACAGCAAAAGCATAAAAATTTAGTCTAAAATCGGATGTCACTCAGTTTTTTATTTTCAAAACTTTTATAAAACATTTACCATGTCAAAACACATTTGACATAGTTAGGCTTAGATAATCATTATACACTTTAACAAATTACTAAACCCTAAGTTTGAACCCATATTTATTATCAAGGATTCTCTGCCAATTATTGTGCAAAACACAATAGTAACAAAGAAGAGTTAGAATGTATCAAATACCTCAACTCCCTCCTTCATTAGCTCTGTAATGTGAAGCCTCTAGTTTGACTCACACCAAAGCTATCCCTTGGCTTATGTCTCCTTTCCTCCTTGAAGAAACTTGAACCCTCTCTTGGTTGCCCAACTTATTGGTTCTTGCTTCTTTCTTGAGAAATTGAGACCTTAGGGATTGTGTTTGGACTTTGGTTCTATACACACGAGCCTTCCCAAGGATTTAGAAGTAGAGTTTATAATTGAAAAAGTTTTCTTTAAGAATAAACTCTCTCTCACTAAATGGTGTGTGAAAATTTGAACTTTCTCTCTCTAGCTCTTGAGAGCTTCTCACTCCAACTTCAATGAAGAAGAAGATGAATAGTGAAGAGTTCAAATTATACTTAGGCAAAAGATGATACAATCCCACTTATATGGCCATGCCTCTTTCCAACAAACTTCCTTAAATTAAGGAAGAGTTGTTGAAAGATGATGGCTTCTTTCTCCATCATCTTTAACTTAATTGATTAAATCAATAATCAATTAATCAAAGTGATTAGGATAAGTTATTAGTAGGAATCATCTTTTCTTATAATTAATCAGATCTCATATAGATTAATTATCATATGCCAAAGTCCATACCAATTTAGTCATGCCCATTTGTATCCCATACAAATTATGACATAATTGAATTAATCCCACAATAAATTAGAATTCAAGATATGATAAAATGTTTATAAATTTAATTACAAGTCTAACCCAAAGAAAGTTAATAATTAATTAAACTCTTTAATCAATTATCAATAGGGTTAAAAACCAAGCCATGGGAAAAGCTTTATGGTGTGTGACTTACTAGGTTCATGTTCTAATTAGCAATGGGAAAAAGAAAACTCTTTTTCTTCATACCAAGTATGTAATCCATAGTTCATACTTAGTCCCATAAGTCATGAGTGATGTCTAGCCTAACATTTATCGACTACCTAATTAGAAATGAATGTCGATGAATAAATCCTTGACATTTCATAGACCCCTTGATAATAATTACCATGCACTCAAATCCCTTCACCATGGATTCTCGATCTTAGCTAGGGTCATGGAAAAGTCAAACCCTATATGCTAGATTATATGACTTCTATCTGATTCTAATTCTTGATAAATCGATTCCAACTAGAAATTCTTTCTAGTGAATCTTTGCTACCTTGGCTAAGGATTTGTTAATCAAGAACAACTATAAGTCATATGATTCCTTCCTTATTAACCAAAGTTAATGAATTCTATCTTGGAGATCACTTCTCTCAATATACCACTAATTATGGCCACCACATGCCATATACCAATACTTGATTAGCATCGGTATGTAAGCAGTAACAAACCATAACCACCAATATGTTAGATAACATGTCACATCAAGTCTCAGGATTATATGCACAATTAAAATCTAGATGATCAGACATTGACTGGTAGATAAAAACTATGTGTCTATCATATAATGTCAGTGTTCGACTTACTCATCATATGAGTGTCCACATGTTTCCTCGACATCACATGTCTGTAGTGTGAGACTCACTACCTCCATACTAATAAGTATCCCATACTTGTTATGGAAGACAAAAGGGGTGATAGTCTATCTGGATTAATGACATTCCTACTAATAATCCTATGACCGTATATTTACTTTAAAGTCTATAACAAAAAGAATCTGTCTCCATATTCTCAACCTCTTTGAAAATATATTCTCTTACATAGAACTTAAGGAATATATATACGTAATTCCCTAAAATGAAATCAATCATTGAACAAAAACATATATATTAAGCCATAAATGGGATTCAAATCATAAGTGTATACATAAAGTATAGGCTCTAGGGCATACAACCCTAACAGAAATAACTTTCTAGTGAATCTTATCCACCTTAGCCAAGGATTTCATATTGAGGAGAACTAGAATTCATAGAATACTTACTCGTTTACTCATGTTAATGAATCCTTTCTTGGAGAATATTTATCTTAATACATCACTAGGTATAGCCACCACATGCCATATCCCTCTGCATGGCTAGCAAAAGTATGTAAGTAGTAACAAACTGCACCTAACAATATATTAGATAAATTCCACCTCAAGTCAAAGGACTATATATATAACCATGACCTAGATGATTAAATATTGACTGTGGTAAAACACATGTATTCATCATCTAACGTCACTAGTTCAACTTATTTATCACATGAGAGTCCACATGTTGTCACGAAATCACATGTCTGTAGTATGAGACTCACTACCTCCATTACCATAAGTATCACATACTTACAATGGATAACAACAACAGTGATGGTCTTTTGAATTATCAACGTCCGAATTGATAATTCTATTACCATGAACTTGTTTTATAGTATTATGACATCGAGAATCTGTCACTCATATTCTTAACCTCTTAAGAATAGATTCTCATATAAAATACTAATGGAACATATATAAATTATAATAAATGTGCAATTCATTTAAATAAAATATATATTTTATTGCCATTAGGATTCAATTATTACATTTACAATGAGCTCTAAGACATACAAGTCTAATAATCTCCAACTTGAACTAGAGTTAATCCTAGAGCCACTCATTACAGAATCTCAATCCTAACTTCTCAAGATGAAACTTCAACTACTTCTGACTTATAGATTTAGTTAGTGGATCAATTGTGTTATCAGCTGAAGCTATCTTTTGCACTGCTACATTGCCCCTCCTAATGATTTCTCTAATAATATGGAAAAACCTTTCAAAGTGTTTGGATTTTTGGTGAGACCTTGGTTCCTTTGCCTGAGCAATGGCTCAATTGTTGTCGTAATAGAGAGGGACTAGTGACTAAATGGAAGGAACCACTTTTAGTTATGTGAGGAACTTCCAAATCCAAACAACCTCTTTTACAGCATCATATGGAACAATATACTCGGCTTCCATAATGGAATTAGTAGTCATTGCTTTCTTGGAACTCTTCCAGCTAACTACTACTTAATTATGGGTAAATACAAACCCAGAGATAGAATTTCTATCATCCACATAAAGTATAAGGAAAGTGACGGTACTCTAACTAACCTTTATGTACAAACATGGTTCATCTTCTTTTTTTTATGAAATCAAACTCTTTGATAACCTCATCAAAATAAAGATTCCAACTCCTCAATGCTTGCTTAAGTCCATAAATGGATCTCTTAAGCTTGCACACTTTGGAATGATCTTAAGATTCAAAAACCTCTAGGTTGTTCCATGAAAATGTTTTCCTTAATGTGTCCATTAAGGAAAGTAGTTTTGACATCTATTTTCCAAATCTCATAATCATAGTGTGTAGCAATCGCTAAAAAAATCCGAATAGATTTAAACATGGCTACTGGAGAAAAAATGCCATTATAGTCAATTCCCTCCCATTAGCAAAACCCTTTCGCCACTAGCCTAGCTTTATAGGTTCCCACGTTTCTGTTTGCACCAATCTCTTGCTTGAAGACCCATTTTTCCCCTATCAGTATAATACCTTCAGGAGGATCAACAAGTTCCTAGACTTGGTTGACATACGTGGAATCCATTTCAAATTTCATGGCTTCTAACAATTTGGAAGAATCTATATTGGATATAGCTTCTTCACATGTAGCAGGGTCAACAACTTGAACATCTCCTTCATAAATGAATAACTCTTGTTCATTCTCATGAATGAGTCCATATCTATCTAGAGGGCAAGATGTTCTAATAGACCATTGAGGAATCTGAGTGGATGTATTTTCGATTGGTACTTCCTTATTGGGTTGATCAATTTCCACATGATCATCTTGTTGGATCTCTTTGGATGACTCCTCATCCAAAACTATTTTTCTGCCTTTGCCACCTTCTTGAAGAAACACTTTCTCAAGAAAAATGACATCTCGGCTAACAGCTATTATTTGCTCAGTAAGAATATAAAAATAGTATTTTAAACCACCTTTAGGATATCTAACACGCCTTCCTATAGAGGATCTTTCTTCCAACTTATTTGTTTTCACCTTTTTAATGTGAGCTGGACAACCCCAAATCTTAATGTGATTAAGACTCGGTTATCTACTATGCCTTATCTCATACGGTGTAGTAGAAACACATTTAGAAGGAACCCTATTAAGGATATAGGATGTCATTTCAAGTGCAAATATCCAAAAGGAGATAGGCAAGTTTGTATAGCTCATCATCGATCGTACCATATCCAATAAGGTACGATTTCTCCTTTTGGATAACCCATTTACCCGAGGCATTCCTGGAGGAGTTAACTGTGATATAATGTCTTTTTCCTTCAAGAAGTCCTTAAATTTGGTACTTAAATATTCACTGCCTCGATCTGATCAAAGGGCTTTAATATTTTTCCCGGTTTGATTTTAAACTTTATTCATGAATTCTTTGAACTTTTCAAATGATTCATGGTTGTGTTTCATCAAATAAACATAACTAAACCTCGAAAGGTCATTCGTAAATGTGATGGAATACAAGTACCCTTCTCTAGCCATTTCTCCAAATGATCTACATACATCACTATGTATGATTTCCAAAATTTCTTTAGCTCTTTCATTTTGTCCCTCAAAGGGTGACCTAGTCATTTTGCCTTGAATACAAGATTCACAAATTGGAGTTGGGTCATTTCCAAATTGTTCTATGATCCCCAATTTCTCCAACTTTGTAATCCTATCTTCGACTATTGACCTAGTCTAAGATGCCAATTTAATTTTTAAGGTAGATTCAGGTTTAATTATGGCATTTATATGAGTTATGCTTGTATAAATATTGTTAACACCATTATCAAGATAATATAGACCATCAAGAACATAACCCATACCAACAAGTTTGTTTTGAAAATATATTTCACAAATAGTATTTTTAAACAAAATTTCATAACTGATTTTAGTTAAACATGAAATAGAAATTAAGTTCTTGTAAGCACTAGGTATGTACAACAAGTATTTTAACAACATAATATGATCTCTAAGATCAATTAAGGTAGACCCTATAGCTTGGGCAGCAACACTTACTCCATTTCTAAGCTTTAAGGTCATCTCACCTTCTTCTAAGCTTTCACTGCTTATCATCACATGCATAGAAGTATAAATATGAGAACTTGCACCACTATCAAGTATCCAAGCAATGGATGAGCTAGATAGTGCATTAGAATTAGAATAAGCAAGAGACATACCTTCACAAGGTTTAGCCTTCTCCTTGTTCTTTCGTTCCTTATCCTTCAAGTATTCTAAATACTTTGGACAATTCCTTTTCCAATGCCCTACACCATCACAATGGAAACACTTTCCTTTTGTAGCATCCTTTTGTGTAGGATTGGCTTTCCTTTTACTAACACCCCCGGTAAGCTTAGGTTTAGATGCACTCTTTGCCTTTCCTCTTTTTAGTCCTATTAGAAGAAGAAACAAGAGCAACCTCTTTACCTTTCCACTTTCCATGTCTTTTTAGGCGACGATAAGATTTCTATGTAATTCAGCAAGAGTACACTCAATCTTATTCATATGAAAATTCTTGATGAAATTTGAGAAAGAGTCCGATAGGGATTATAGAATCAAATCCATTTGAAGGTCGGCATCCATAGAGAAGTCTAAATTCTCTAACTGCTTAATAAACCTTATCATCTTATAAGCATATGGCCCAACCCTCTCACCCTCTCGTATTTTAGCTCGGAACAATTCCTTAGATATCTCATATCTAGCAGTGTGACTTTGCTCACCATAAAGTTCCTTTAGGTGAAGCAATATGTTATACACCTTAGTCATATGCTCATGTTATTTGTGTAGTTCCCTATTCATGAAAGCTAACACAATGCATCTTATCGATAAAGGATCATCTTTCCACTTTCTCAAAGTCTCCTATTCCTCAAGACTAGCCTTTTCTAGCAAAGGTCCAGGAACAGGCTAATCATGTACATAGAAAATCTTTTCATAGGAGAGTGCAAGTCTTAAACTTCTAAGCCAATCCACGTAATTTTGCCCAATGAGTTAGTTTTCTTCTAGGGGGCATGAAATTGGATTTGATTTACTCATGATTATCATAATATAAATGCACAAAATAACAAGATTAATTAGTTCCTTATTAATGTAAATGTATCAATCCATAATGACTTTGGTCTTTAAATCAAAATGGTACTCCCACTAATTTGGTGAATCCTACACTTCTAAATAGGAAACGAAGATTCCATTTGGGTGAATATCTAGTGGGTCTATTGAAATCTTACAAGGCGAACAACTCTTGCTCATTTATCCTACAAGCTACAAATTATCTTTTTAAGGATTGATTTCTTGCAAGTGAGAAACTCTTAATCATCATAACTCTTGTGAGATTCAATTTAAATGGCTCCTAATGTGTCCAACCACAAGCTACACATTGTCTTTCTAAGTCTTTCATATTAGTTAAGTTAATCCCATTAGACTAACAAGTATGAGGATTTGAACATTGTGTGGTTCAGGTACACATTGCCTTTCGAGACACATAATGTATCCTATACTTGCAACATCACATGCTAAATAATGTTTCAAGAAACACTCTTAGAAATAATGCACCAATGGAGAGCCTAAACTTAATATTTCATTGGAAGATTTTTAGGGCAATTATTAATTAGGTCTCACTTTGAACATTATCCATTTTATTTCATGCATGTCAAATATAGATTTATCATATAAGGGATAACTCAATGTATGTTTAATCATGGACTACTGGACTCAATTCCTAGCCACAAGGAATGAGTAACGGGTTTAGGATCATCAAATTACAAGCATACATTCTAGATCCTACTCGAAGATCTTATAGCTCCCTCCCTCTTGGCATCTTAAAGGGTTGAGTCTCCTCTTACATTTGTATCTCCACATCTTCTATGTGTACATAAGTATCCTTGGCATACCAAGGCGAGAATATATTACAAGGTTTGCCCAAAGGCTCAATGAATTTAATTATATCCTAAACTAGTAATTAAAAATTTATTACAACCATCTATATATAACAAAAGAATATTATTACATGCCCAATATCATCCATTCATAATGGTTTTAGTCCATGATCAAGCACTCATGCCAAGGCAACACAATACATAAACATATAACACTTATACATTAGGTATGTGTTATGAAACTTCAACCTTTTGGAATTATTCTAAACTTTGAATATCTCATATTCATTATTTTAACAACTTAAAATCACCTTTGAAGTCTAATTATGTTCATTAGAAACTTTGCTTAAAGGCTTAGAACAAATCCCAAACTCTTTGAAATTTTAAACTTTGGGCAGTATGCTCTTACGGGGAGTGTCACGGGCCATGAGAGCCAGATTGTCTCTCACGGGCAGTGTCACAGGCCATGACATAGACCATGAGAATCTTCTATACTAGCTTCCCAAAGATAAAACCTTCTCACGGGCTGTGCCATTGGCCATGACACAGACCGTGAGAGGCTTCTATTCTTTTAGCCATATATAAAATCACTTCTCACGGGCAGTGTCATGGGCCGTGAGAGGATATTGTCTCACTAATGAACATAATAACTCAATAATGGTTTTCCACATAAATTGGGTGGCTCTGATACCATTTGAAGGGAAATGCAAGTCGCACAGCGGAAGCCCTGAAAAAACATCGAGTTTTAAAAATTTAATGTTTTAATCCTTTTGTTAAAACACTTTTAGCAAAACTAGTTCATATGCATGTATCAAACTATTTGATAAAAACATTTGAACATTTATGTTTGGTCATTTTGTTAAAATACTTTTAACAAAATAAGTTCATATGCATGTATCAAACTCTTTGATAAAAATATTTGAACATGTATGACCACATTTAATCCATCAAGACTTAATCTATCAATTTTGTGAAAAACACAAATACTCAAAGTATATAGAAGAAATGTATCAAATACCTTTCTCCTTACTTTATTGAGCTCCCCAAACTTAAAGCCTCTAGCTATCTCACACCAACCTTTAGCAAGCTTGAGGTCCCCTTCACTTGATGCAAGACTTGATCCATTGAACTCTCTTGGTTGCCCTTTAGCTTAGGTTCTAGTCTCAACTCCAAGTTAAGGAACTAGTGAGTGTGTTTAAGTCTTGGACTCCAATAGTATAGTTAAAATCCTAGAACTATGAGAAAGACAACCCTTGAACACTTCAAAAGATCTCAACTCACAATTTTGAAATTTTCCCACACTTGACTTAATTATTTAGGTAAAACATTTTTACCTGTTATATATAGTAATCTTCCACTAACTAGGTGAGTCACCACTCTCCTCCAATAAATAGGACACTTTTCATGACTTAGTGAATTGCATGAAAACACTTGTCATAGTGTGAGTTGGCATCACCATTTTAGTTTAGTGGACAATTTCTACATTATTAGTTATCACATAACTAATAATTATGCTTAAGTCTAAAACCATTGTTCAATTTAATCCATGATGTTTTGTATGTCATACAAAATTAACTAAATTGAAATAAACTCCTTTGAAATGAACTTCAATACATTCTAGGTTCTTTGTGAATTTAATCACAAGTTCAATTCGATTATAATTAATAGTAGATTGAACATTTCAATTGAGTATTAATTATAATATCTTTACACAATGCTTGCCCAATACTTTACAGTGTGTGACTCACTAGGTTCATATCCTAAATAGCAATGAGATAGGAAAAACTCTTTTCCTTTATCTATGTATAGAATCCCATTTCATACATAGTCTCATAAGTCATGAGTGACGTCTAGCATAACATATCGCGACTACCTAAATAAGAATGAATATTGACGACCAAGTTAATGAACAAATAAACATGGACTAATGATCATAGTTACCATGCACTCGAATCCCTTCATTATGGATTCCTGATCTTAGTAAGAGTCATGGATTCATCAAACTCTATATGCTTTGATCATATGACCACTTTTAAGTTTTAGTCCTCAATGTTCTTGATTCCTACTAGAAATAACTTTCTAGTGAATCTTATCCACCTTGGCCAAGGATTTCATATCGAGGAGAACTAAAAGTCATAGGATCCTTATGTGTTTACCAAGTTAATAAATTCTTTCTAGGAGAACATTTATCTCAATACATCACTAAGTACAATCACATATGCCATATACCTCTGTATGGCTAGCAAAAGTACATAAGTAGTAACAAACTACATCCATCAATATATTAGATAAATTCCACCTCAAGTCAAAGGACTATATGCACAACCATGATCTAGATGATTAAATATTGACTTTGGTAAAACCCATGTATTCATCGTCTAATGTCACTAGTTCAACTTACTCATCATATAAGAGTCCACATGTTGTCACGACATCACATGTCTATAGCAAGAGACTCACTACCTCTATTATCATAAGTGTCACATACTTACAATGGATAACAACAGCGGTGATGGTCTTCCGAATTATCGATGTCCCAATCAATAATTCTATGACCATGAACTTGTTTTATAGCATTATGACATCGAGAACCTATCACTCACATTCTTAACCTCTTAAGAATAGATTCTCATATAAAATGCTATTGGAACATATATAAATTATCATGAATGTGGAATTCATTTAAATGGAATATATATTTTATTGCCATTAGGATTCAATTATTACATTTACAATGAGCTTTAGGGTATACAGGTTCAACAACAAGAGCTTAGTGGTGAGGATAAGATGACATAAGTAGACTCTATATGGAAATGTTTGCTTGTGTTTTCTTAAATTGTTTAAGTAAGGGGTGTTCTTCAAGGTTAAGAGTTCCCTTAAATTGAGCCACAGGTTGGATTGCATATGGTGAAGGAGCAGTAGGTTCTTTCACTCCTTGTAATAGCATCAATTTCATCACCCAGATGTCTTAAGTCAATAATGACACAGTAATAGTCATTTTTTATTGACTTCCTTAAGGAAGGTTGGTCAACCAAAGGTGAGCAATTTGGGAAGATGGGATTCCCTAAGGAAGGTAGGTCCACTTCAGTGTAGTGGTAATTGCTCATAGGCACAATATTAGTTATGAGATGAGTTAAGTCCCCTTTATTAAATTCCATAAGGATTACATTCATATTATGTTTGAGAAGAGGATTGTTTCCAATGTTTGGAGTAGGCAAAAAGAGCTCATCAGCTTTAATCAGGTCTTAAATCTTATACTTCATGGCCACACAATTGTCTGTCTTATGGCCAGGCCTTTGATGATAGTCACATCTCTTAGAAAATTGAAGTTCTTAGGTAGAGGATTGGGAATAGGTTTCAGCTCTAAAGGCTTGAAGGCTTCTTTATTCAAACATTATATGAGAAGGATAATAAAAGTTAAACCCCCAAGTTGGTGAGCTCTCTTCTTTTGATTTGGATGGGCTTACGGCCTGAGATTGCATTAACTATTCCCTCTTTTTGGGTAACATTGGTCTTTCTGAAGTGGGAGGATGAGGTTTGGGTATGGTCCTTAATGAGGTAAGAATTAACCCCATCTTCAAGGTGTGTGCCAACATTCACCAAGGTATTGAAGTCTAGGAGATATTGTGTTATAAATCTATCTTGATACACAAGCAATAAGTTCTTTTTAGCTCCTTTTAACATCAATTTGTTCATTGTAAGAATACTATTTTACAAAATCATTACAAATGGATTCCCAGGTCAGTTTCTAGGAATCCTCTAACTAAATAAACCAATTTAGGGTCGAACCAGTAAGAAAATAATGAAATAGCTAAGAAATGAGTTCACCTTCAACGCACAAAGGGCACAATGTGCCATCATAGATTCTCAAATGAGTGTTTGGGCAAGAAGTGCCATCGAATTTCTCAAACATAGTTATTTGGAATTTATAAGGGAGCTTAACATTCGATAATAGACTTGGGGCTTTCAATTAATGACCTTCTATTTCTTCTTAATAGCATTAAGGGTTTTAGAAAGGATCCATGATAGGGGCAGTCGAGGTAGTGGTTCCACTGTCAGTCTGTGGAGGCAAGATGACCACATCTTTATGAACCGTCATTTTGTCACCATTGCATCCAGCCTATCAATATGAGCCCAAAGAATCTTACCAGGCTTAAATCAGACTTCAGATGAGCCTAAAAAGCCTAAAAATTGAATTGGACTAAATTGAATCGAACCTAGAAAATCGGTGCTAGGAAACACCCCCATGTCCAGAACTAATAGACATATGGGCCAAGCACTTCACGCATATGTGAAGGCTTCAATGCATGCATCAAGCCCGTCATGTATGAGTGAAGGTCCACGTGCATGCGTGAAGTGTGTAACGCACGCGCCAGTCAGTTTAGTGTTTTCTAATTCGCTTCTCTATAAATTTGACCCTCCAGAACAGAGCCGAGTTTGGACCTTTTTACTAACTTTTTCTAGATTATAGAACACTTTTACATACGCTCACCAAATATCAGTGTACACAATTTTACATCAATCAAAGCCTCCTAACACACCATTCATACAACAGACACTACAAACACCCCAATTTTAGATGTTATAGACCATCAATTCAATTAGTCAATGTTCAATCCAGTTCAGTCTACATCAGTTTAGACACTCAATCAATGCTCTCAGAACACATTGGAGACTCGCTCCTACTTAATCAAACTGTCAGAACCTCTAGTTCCCAAACCACACAAAAAGGTAAATATAGTATAGTATTGCTTTTTTCCTTCAATTAAATTACTATTTTAAGCCCTTTAATTCAAATCTAAGGCATGCTTTCCAAATCATTCATTTTAAGCCTTTTAATTTAAACTAAGGCAATATTTTATGAAAACCATTTTCGTAATTAAAATCAACCAAACCCTAAATCTGTTAGGTACAACACATAATCAAAATTCATTTTTCATTAATCAAGTTCAAAATTGATTTATAACTTATACTGTTAATTGCTTTTACAAATCTAAAATCAATTATCTATTGAACATCCAAACCACCCCACTATTATCAGAATAACCCCTGCCTTTCACGAGAAAGGAGAAAGGCATGGGGTTTGATTCCCATTCAAAGGGATACATCGGCAAACCTTCTAAGGCTCCAACTCCAAAAAATATTTTCTTTCTTATTTCTATTTATTTTTATTATTATCTTTGTTATTTGCATTTTTGCTCTGTATGCCTTTGTATATTTCGCCTGTTATACGTTCATTGTGTTTATGTTGCAATTATTCTATCTAATGAATGGTTTTAGGGAATTTGTGCTCCTCCGAGATCATAAGACTGGAGGGGAGATCCCCTATTTATCAGTTTTCATTGTATTAATTTTATTACTTTGTTTAGGGTGTTGTACCTTTCCTAAGACCTAAAGTGGGCTAGAGCAAGGACCCTTGGCAAAATCGCTTGTATTTAATGCTTTATGGATGTCATTTGCATAATCTGGCATGCTCATGCATTCATCTAATATAAATGATCATGCATACATAAAAATCATTATTTTAATTGAACTTGCATGATTTCTCAAGCCAAAAACTTATTTTAATTAAAATGGTACAAAATTGCTTTTATTAAAAAAAATTTTTAGATCACAAACCCCCGAACCTCCTTTGGTTCTGAAAATGACTAGCTTTTCCAATTGGGTAGAAAACTAAAACTTTTCCAAAATGGAGTTAAAATCAAAAGGTTTCATAATAATCTTAGAATAAAACTGACTTTTCTAAAAGGTTATGTGGCGACTCTAATCACTTCACACACAATGCGCACTCCAATGGAAACATGTGGGGGCACAAATATGGGAACCCGATCCACAATCCATGATGCCTCGAAAGTGTGATCCAAAAGGTTTCCTCTTAGTCTTGACAGAGGTCCGTAGTCACGCTCTTCAAGGAAAATCCCTCAGGCCATTCAGGTGAAGCCTCACAGTTGGCGACTCCACTAGGGACTTTTGGTAAACTGACTAAAAATTATGTGGGTTATTTTATGAATACAAAATTTTAG
The DNA here is from genome assembly GCA_948294925.1 of Codiaeum variegatum. Lineage (NCBI taxonomy): Eukaryota > Viridiplantae > Streptophyta > Magnoliopsida > Malpighiales > Euphorbiaceae > Codiaeum > Codiaeum variegatum. Next base: position 4,323 of record CAOJBK012662052.1, on the reverse strand, counting down.
CCCGAACTCATGAAAAAGTAAGTTCTCATGAAGCACTTCTTATGCACCTTTATACTAGGAAAGCCCAGATAGAGAGTAATATCGAGTATCTTCTTTCCATTGGATTGCTTTGCCGATAGCGAAATCATCCAACTCCATAGTGTCCCAACTGATCCTTTCAATTGGAATAATGTGGTATATATAGTCATTTGACCCATGCAGGCCTTCTTGGTCCACATGTGGTTAGGGGTGTCAAAATCTTTAACCGATGTGGAACCGCTAAACCACCAAGCCTTTATGTAATGACTAGAGTTGACCCTAAGTCTTATATTCCCTAATGGACTCTATATTACTGTCATCATGAAAACTTTTTCATTCATGCATACATTCATGCATCACTATATCCAAAAACTAAAATTGGACAAAGTGCATTATTCTATACAGAAAACCAAACCTTTCAAAATACATTTCCCTTTACGTGCCTACACCATGCTTTACCTGTTTCTTTCAAAAGCTGATACTCCATTTTCTTTCCCTTTACCCAAAAGGTCATCATGCCAATGGGAGATAACCTCATCCCACCTCCTATTGTGGAAGCCACTGCTACTGGTGCTCCAACTGGCACCTCGCTGCTACACCTGCTGCATCTGCATCTAGCGACCTTGTTGGCATACTAGCTACCTTTATGCAAAGATAAGAAGATGCTATGAAATTCCAACAAGGAACCCTTACTGCATTGATGCAAAACCTAGAATAGGCTATTTTGGGTAAAGTTCAGACCATGCTGAGTGGGATCCAACCCACTAATCATGCCTCAACTACTTTTGACACTCTAGCTGATGAGGTCATTATACTGAATCCATAATCTGACTGTAGAAATAACACTCTTATCACCCTTGCTGCTGATCCTTTCTCAAAAAGGGTTAAAGAACATCCACCCATTAAGACCATGACCTAGAAATACCAGGAAATGGAAAAAGACCTCCAAGCCCTTAAGAAAAAGGAGAAAGTCCTAGATGTCAAGGCAATTATTCCATTTCCCAAAGTAAGGCTTCCTCCTAAGTTTCAAATGCCACACTTTGAGAAATTCAAATCCACCTTCTTCCCTGAAACTCATCTGAGAATTTATGATGGCATGCTCTGACCTTTGGGAGTGGAAGGTGAGCTCCTTGCTTAGCTCTTCCAACAGTCGCTCACTAGAGCGGCTCTAACCTAGTTCATACAATTTGAGGATTCTAAGAAATAGATATGAGAGTGCATCTATACTGAGTTTGTGAAAAAGTATTCCTACAATCAAGAGGTTGACATAAGAGAAGGGAATTCGAAACAACCAAATAACTCCCCAAAGAGACCTTCTCTGCCTTTATTGCTAGATGAAGGGAGAAAGCCTCCCAAATGGTTAGCAGGCGAACTGAGTATGAACATATTAACATAATTGTCAAGAACATGTTACCTATTTTTCAAGACAGAATGATAATACAGCACTTTCCTAATTTCAAGGCTTTAGCTGCTGTGGGTGCTCACCTAGAAAATGCAATAGAATCTGGCTTCAATAATGATGAGACTCAGACTTCATCTTCTCATTTTAAGAAAACCACTAGTACACAGAAAGATAGTGGGTTAATGCAATCACAGCCCGTAAACCACTCTAGATTCAGAGAAGGAATTTTTCTTTCCTAAAGGGGTTAACACTAAGCTACCTCTTGAGATAGTGTGTGGAAAAGAATGCTTTTAAACCATTGGAGCCTAAGCCAATTCCTAATCCATTACTGAAAAACTTCAATATGAATGAAACTTGTGACTATCATCAGGGGCCCGGGCACAAAACTGACAATTACAAGGCCCTTCGCCATAAAATCCAAGATCTTATCGATGAGAAAAAGATATTACTACCTAAAGTTAATATTGGCATAAATCCCCTCCCTGAACATAATGTCAATACAATACTAAATGAATTTGAAGAGGGTGATTCCACAAATCTTATCATTAATGCCATACCACTAAGTAACTATCATTACACTAGAGATGTCCAATCTTCCTTAGAGAGGTCACTCACCCCAAGTCGTTCTCCATTGATTGACTAAACTTGCAGTCAATTCACCATAATTACTATTGTGTCATTATAGATCTGAGAAATCTGGGTCAAGAAATAGATGTTATCACTAGAAGTGGATGCATCACCAAAGTTCCTATTATTACCTCTTCTTCAAGTCCACTAATGGCACAAAATAAAAGGACTCCTGAACCTAATGAGGATCCTATATTAAAATAGTTAAAGAAGACACAAGCTAATATTTTAATATGGAGTTTTCTCATGTCCTCCTACCCTCATCGCTAAGCTCTTAGTAGACGTCATCAGTTATTTCCCCTGAGACATTGGTTGCATTGATTACTAGTGCTACAAAGGGTATGGTTATCTCTTTTTCTGACAATGAGATTCTGCTTGGGGGTCCTCATAATGATGCTCTATACATCACTATTATCAGAAGGGAAAAGACTATCCATATGACTTTAGTTCATAATGGGTCTGTACTGAATGTCTGCCCTTTGAAGGTTGGAAGCTGTTTGGGATTAACTGCCACTGATTTCACTCCTTCAGACAAAATTGTAAGGGCTTATGACAACTCCAAAAGAGAGGTACTTAAGGTGGCTACACAGACAGTCATCATGGGCCCAACTACTTTCAAAGTCCCTTTCTAATTTATTGATGTACCATCCTATTTCAATCTTCTCTTAGGTAGGCCTTGGATTCATCAGGCCAAAGTTGTGCCATCTACTCTGCACCAGGGAGTGAAGTTTCCTTCAGAAGGTGGCATGGTTATAATTAAAGCTGATCTGTCTAGAAAATTTGAAGTCCCAAATACTGTGCCCTTCCTGGAAATTTGGCCTGAGTTTTCGGCATATCCTTTATCTGGCTTCTCATTTGTTCATTTCATTCATACTAGTAATGATCTAAAAGAGCCCATTACCTTGGATTTCAATCCCTACTACAAGTTAATGTTGGGTAATATCATGAAACAAATGTCTTTCTTCCCTAGCTTAGGCCTTATAAAAAGCCAACAAATAGTTAAGTCATTCAACAACTTCAATTTTTTCTACTCCTCCTATTAGCTTAGGTTATGACCCAACAGATGAAGAAATTGAGTAAGGAAAGGCAAAGGCCAAAAAGAACTCTGCAATTATAAAACAAAGGGGCAAAGTTGACATTGTCTTAAGGCCTTATTTTAAAACCTTAATTGGCTACTTTGTGAAAAAAGGAGAGACATTTCCTTACTTCTCTTTCCCTGAACCATAAGTCTGCCAAGTCACTGGTATCAAAGCTCCTGGATTTGAGTTGTTCTCTAATGTGAAGTTGACTATTAAGGATCACCAGCCTATTCACTATTGGGAAAGTGATTATGAAGAGAACATGGTTGCAAGCCTCTTTGGCGATATAGTTATTCTCACAGAGAATGAGGAGAAATCTAATATCTCCACTATGATCAAGCCAGCCAATGGGAAACTGAAGAATTGGAGCATTAATGAGGGCCTTTTTAAAGCTATTACATCAGAATCTGAGATTGAGACTAAACTATAAGCTAAAACTGAATATGAGTCTGAATCAACTACTAGTTCTGAGTCTTCCTCTAGGCTTGAATTTGAATCTGATGTAATAGGTCCACTGGATTTAACTATGAATATGATGTAAATGTTAGACTTGTCTGCCCTAGAGCATATTATAAATAAAATTATTGAATTCCAATGGCAATAAAATATATATTTTATTTAAACAAATCCCACATTTAGTATAATTTATATATGTTCCATTAGCATTTTATTAGAGAATTGATGTATTTTTTTAGAGCTTATTTTTTTCTTCTTTCTGTTTATATATTTTAATGCTCAATTTTCACACCCGCAAGTGTACAGGATCGTATCAAGTAATAAAAACCAGTAAGTCCCGATATCGTTCTCCCAAGGGAATTTCTTGCAATTCGTTCAACCAATCACCAACTCAATCTCCTATTCTATTGTCTAGCCAATAATAATTTGAAATTTTATGAACTAAGAAATTAAAATAACAAATACATAATAAAATGTAGAGAAACTTGCAAATCAATTAAGGAGACTAAAATAGATTTTTAAAAGAATCTACCTAGACTTCGACTAATATTACTGAAATTACATGGTCAATCAACACATTAATGAATATAATAATCAATCATTAAGTGGGATTTTTCATCAATTCTAGGTTTAAATCTTTCTCAAGCAATTAAACCCCTAATTCCTAAGTAATAAGATGGAATCTCTTCTCAATCCTATTCAATTAGAAAAAGCATAAAGATCTAATAAAAAATATGTGAA
>CAOJBK012662024.1:0-10174 GCA_948294925.1 Codiaeum variegatum | reverse complement strand
ACGGTAGAAGACTAAAAGACTTTTTCACATGTGAAAAGCTCAATCTGCCATTGAACATATCGATCCTTTGAATCCCATGAAATGATACCTTTCAGGTGCTTTTTCACCTGGTAATGTTCTCATTTCAGAAGCCAGTAGATTGATCAATAGGCTTGTCAAACCAAGCTTCATCAAAGATGGAAGAAGCATTGATAAAATTACCTGTCGACTTTCAAGGATCACCAACAATAATCCCACACTCTGCTAAGAAAGAAGTTTCTTTAGTTAGTGGATACAACACAAATAAATCAATAAAAACTGAGAGGAAGTGTGACAAAGACAGAAACAAACAGCATTGTAACTCCTGTGTCAAAAGCAAAAATGTATGCCAAGACAGACAGATCTAACAAATTCAAAACATTTTAATATATGTCGTTGCAACCTTTCTATTTCTCATCCACTGACCTAAGAAATTATCAAAGGGGTGCCACTGGTCCAGACATGAATATCAAGCAAGATTTTTGCATCTTGCCTTTCTTTGTATGTACTTTGGACTTGAAAAAGTAATTGATTATCATTATTCTAAGTTTGCCAAGTAACAAAAATATCCACGTGTTTAAGATAATCAGGAATTCTAGCTAAGAGATATTCTCCAAGACACTAAAACTTATTCCATGCTTCATGCACACTATAAGACCTAGAAAATGGAATAATAAATTGACTGTTATCATACAAAATTACCTTAACTTCTTGAAGATATATAATTTAACTTATTCAAGTGACCAGCCTTCTAAATTAATCAATATTATACACTGTGATTAAAAGGTTAAGAGATTCAATGTTGAGGCTACTAGTAACAAAATTTTGAGTACTGTACTTTTTTCCCAGGACCTTCCATAAAACAATACAATGGATAGTTGGTATTGAATATCAAACCCAACCCGCCACACTCCTCTCTCTCTCTCTCTCTCTGAAAACAACCAATTTTGTAAATGCTACATAAACTTTCTCAATTCATGTGAAGTGATACATGTTTTGATGCCACCTAAAGTTGTGTTGATTATCGGAGTCCACATATTCTAGCCACAAACTTATATGCACGTGTCCAGAGAACCAGTGTGCCAAACAAATGCACACATTTTGCCAGAATCCATATTTGAAAAGCTATGAACAGAAGTTTTCCTACCTTTTCTAAAAGATACGGATTCAAGGTATTCTCTGCGATCCATATAACACGGCCCAGAATATGTTCAGACTGTATTGCTTTGACCCAAGTATTCCACTCGTCACCTTGAAGACCCAAAGTTAATAACCTGTGTCAGAATATTGACCGTAAAGAAGATATAAAGCAAAGAACAAGAAGACTATATAACATGTCATGGTACATGTATTTTCTGGATGACTACTAGTGACTTCCGTTGGCATTAATTTCACAAGCAACTAAACAACTTTTGAGTTGCACTGATCTAAAATTCGAAGGATATAATATTTGAAGAGAGTGCACCATCACTTTGCCTGAAGTATAGACAAATATAAACTATGGAATTTTTCAATATAGGAAAAAAGAAAAGGTAATTGCTCTCTTCTCATGTTTTGTTATGCTAGTCCACATGAAATAAAGACTAAAGGCAGAGAATACAGGAGAAAGGAAAAAAGTAAGCAAATAAAACATACATCTAGAAGTTCAACCAATTGTGATTCAAAAAAAAAAAAAGATAATAAAAGACAGTAAGTCCTCAGTTCAAAAGAGGCAGTAAATACTCAAACATCTACATTACCGACAAGCTTCGGACAGGCATTGGGTGTCATCTAAAAAGAGTTGATCAACAATTATCTCAATCAATCCATTCGTGGAGACTATATGCTTCATTGGAATTTCATGGCAAGCTAGGTTTCCGATGATGCCCAGGCAGATCTCCTAAGTAAAGGTAAGGCAGGTTATAACCACAATCATCAACGCCTCGAAAACATTGAAATTAACCAAATCAATAAACAAGATTAAATGGAGAAAAGTAGTTTCATACATACAATTCATAAAGCAAAGAATGAATTTCAAATTATAATGCAATTATTTCAAGAAAGAAGTGATGATGGAGCTCACCGTAACTCGCACTGATTGTGAAACCATAAGGTGAGCCAAAAGTACTTCAAGTATAAGGTTTTCCACCTGCACATATAATGAAATCCAATACAGTAAATTCAACAATTGAAAGTGTTAATCCTTTCTAGAAGCAGATCTGCTATTACTTTATATGAAACAAGTTAAACTACAATAAATGTTAGTATCATCCAAACCCCTCTGTAGGTCCCCTTGTACATCTAATGAATACCACAAGGATAGGGTGGGAAGTGGGTTTCAAAACAATGGAGCAAGGAACATTAAAGAAATCTAGCAAAAAAATGAGAAATTCCTCTCTAACCAATAGAAATACAATCAAAATAGCTTCAATCTCCAAGAAGGATTATTGAGAAAAGAACAAAGTCACTTACCATTAATTCTGCATGGGTTCTATTCGCAGCAAGATCCCACAAAATGCAACCATACTCCTCCCAAATCTGTTCTCCAGCTGGCACACCAACTCGATCACTTCTACGATTCGAATCCTCATCTTGTCCATCTTGACAAGCAGATTTATCAAAATCATTACACACATACACATTCTCAACACTGTCGTGCAGTGAATTTTCACTAGCACCAACTCCATGATCATGGTTTCTCGCATTAGTTGGAATAAGTTTCCGTATGAGAGATATAATGTAACTAGGATCAACTGTAGTTGAAATATCAAACAACTGTTTAAAATGATAACAAATCATTGTTAATAATAGAAAAATTTACCATAAAAACAAATTAATTGCATTGCTACAAGTAAAATGAGCAAGTAATCCAAATCAAACTGAAACTGCAAACCATTATCTTCAGTAATTTGGTAATTTAAGAGATCATAAATTTGAATTTCGGAAACTAAATTATTACTGAAATAAACTGAAACTGAAGTTGAATTAGCAAACAAGTGCGTAAAAATGATAACAAAATCATTGTTAATAATTTAAGAATTTATCATTAAAACCAAAATTAATAGCATTACTATTAATGAAATGAGCAAGTTATCCAAACTAAACTAAAATTTCAAACCCTAGCTTCGATAATTTGCTAAATCACTAGTATTGATGGTAAATTTTAAATTCAGAAACAAAAATTACTGAAATAAATTGAAAATAGAGAGATAGAGGGGGGGATTGTGACCTCGTCAGAAGGTGCCGGAGGATGGTGTGCAGGTGCATCAACGGCAGATTCTTCTACTTTTGATGGTGATTCCATGGCTATTGAGACTTGACCGTTGAGGTTACGAATGAAAGCTGATGTTTTGAGCTCCCACGCTGTTGTGTTTTTGGGAGCGAAAATGAAAAGGGAAAAGTGGAAAGGGTAAACAAACCCCTGAATTTTTAAATTTACTCCAATTAAATATTAAACCCTCTCAATTTCTCAGGGCTATTATTCAATAGCATCTACCCAAACTATTTTCATTTTATCAAATCTATCTCTTATTAAAATAATTTCAATTTGATTATTGATTTGCTATAAAACTACCACAAAATTCAAAATGAACCCATTTTGAGTCAGTCTAATAGATTAGCTGATTGATATGATAAAATAACAGACGTTCATTATTTTGGATGCTGTTGTAGATTTATAGTAAAATATAAATTTAGATAATCAAATTGAAAATTATTTAATATGAGTTAGATTTAATAAATAGCGAATAGTTTAGAGTATAATTAATATTTTTATCTTTTTTTTTTAATTTAAACAAATGCTAAATAGTAATATTTTAAAAATCGGGTTGAACCGGCCGGTTTAATCGGTAACCGAAAGTCTAACCGGTCTGATTATAGCTTAAAAATATATTTGTTGTTGAATCGGATTGGACCGGACAAAAACAGTTGGAGCAAACAAAACAAGCTGAACCAAGCAAAAATCAGAAATTGTTAAATTGGGATGAACAAGATTTTACAAAAAAAAATTTTAAATAATTCCTAAAAATCCATAAAAATTAAGAAAAAAAAATAGGTCTTACATGAAATATATTATTTTTCTATCTAAAAAAATAGAAAATTTTATAAGATTATACTATATTTTAATACTTAATATACAAATATACTCTTTTAAAATTATATTGTATAAAATTAATAAAAATTATATATTTTTAAAAATGTTAAACCGTTCTTTTCACTGGTTGGACGATCGGTCCAACTTTTAAAACAAGTCTAAAAAGGATCAAATAGCGAACTAGGACTAACTAACTATGGTAGCAGTCGTTAGCACTCATCATTATTTTCCAAATATTAAATATATCATTAATTATTACTTTTTATATTTAGATTTGAATCATCTCCAATACAATAAGTTTATGCGTAAATTAAGTTTTTTTAACTGTTCAAAATTAAAAATAAAATCATAAATTTTGAATAAAAAATAATTAATTATTTAATCTGAATTATTAAAAAAGTTTAATTTATATGTGATAATTATCTACGTGTATATTACGTAAATGCGGAAACTTGTTGTATTAGAAAGGGTCCAAATCCTTTTATATTTTTATGATACAAAAATCATGTTTAGTAACATTTATTTTTAAGTTATTTTTGTCATATAGCATATATGTTACCATCTGTTGCTGCCATCTTACAAAGTTAAAAACTTGAAGAGAGAGTAAAAATGACTTCCCACATACTTAAGAGTTCGAGTACACATCTATGTACCCATGTATGTAAAATGACTTTCAAGGCTTTTACGTGACTATGTAAAAGTGGTATACATGGTTATGTAAAATGATTCACATAGCTATTTTACAAAACTCCACACAGCTATTTACTTCTGTATAATTGTGATGGTTACAGTGACAAATCTTCTGATGAAGATGAGAATTGTGCCAACATTTGTTTGATGGCTCAAGAGGATGATCAAGAGGAGGATGATGAGGTAAGAAATGAAACCTACTCTTTTTTAGTAAAATTGCAAATCACCTTTGATGAACTCATAGATAACTTCATTGAGGTCACCAAAGAAATAAGATTTTGAAAAAGAATATGCATAAATAAAATGTGAGCATGAGAAGGGTAAAAGCCCTACTGATTTTAGTGTTGAAAAATAAAAACTCATGAACCAAACAAAAGAATTACAAACCTCATTTGACAACCTCTCTTGTGAATATGAGAAAATCAAAAGGGAACTTAGGGACTCCAAAAAAACTTTTGAAAAAGTTCACTATTGACAACAAGACCCTCGATGATATCATATTCTCGTAAAGAGGAGTGTATGATAAAGCCAAACTTTATTATAAGGTTGAGAAAGAATAGAAGAAATACAATACTTTTTTCATTAAAATAAAAAGATTTCATTCAAAAAGATTTGGGCATGTGCTAGTATTGTAAGTTTTACGGTTATACACTAAATGCATGCCATATTAGACTTGAGAGACTATTTATTATTGGGAAATTTTGGATTCTAAGTGAATTTAAAGCTAATCCTGAGAATGCATGGGTTCCTAAAGGAACTAACTTGAGTGGACTCAAGACCATATGGATACCAATAAAAAATTGAGAACTTCTTCGATTGTAGGCTTTGATAAAATCTGAGAAAGACAAATGGATGATTGATAATGGATGTTCAAATTATATGACCGATGACAAAAGGAAGTTCATCAAATTTGAAGAAATTGATGGAGAAAACGTAAGCTTCAATGATAGCTCCAAAGGTAAGGTTTGTGAAATTGGCTTTATAGGCAATGTTGATCTCTATTGCTAATGTTTTATTTGTTGATAATTTGAAACATAATTTACTTATTGTTAATGAGTTGTTTGATAAAGGTTATAGCGTTTCATTTGACGCACATGTGTGTAAGGTGATTGACATCAAAACTAACAAAATTGTATTCATTGATTACTATAAAGAGAATGTATACTTGGTGGACCTAAGAAACCAAGACATAAAAAAAAAATCTTTGTTCATTTTTATCAAATGATGAAGATCTTACTTCATGGCATAGGAGACTAAACCAAACAAGTATGGATATTTTAGCAAAGCTTTCCAAAAAGGATATCATAAAAGATTCATCAAAAATGGTTTTCAAAAAGAAAAGCTTTTGTTGATGCTTGTGGAAAAGTCAAATACACTAAAAGTTCTTTTAAATCCTACAAAAAATTGTTTCAACCTATAGACCTCTACAATTTTTAAACATGCATTTGTTTGGTCCAACAAGAATATCAAACCTTAGTGGTAAATATTATTGGCTTATTATTATTAATGATTATTCAAGATTTATATGGGTACTATTTCTTGCTTATAAAAATGATGTGTTTGATGCATTTATGTCTCTTGTTAAAATATTACAAACTTAAAAAGGTTATGTCATTTCATGTATTAGGAGTGAGCATGGCACAGAGTTTAAAAATTTAGATTTTGAAAGTCTTTGCACACAAAATGGCTTTGAGTATAATTTTTCTACACCTAGTACTCAATAAAATAATGTAATTGTGAGAAAAAATAGATTGTTGGTAAAAATAACTAGGATCATGTTTTGAGAAAATGATTTATCAAAATATTTTTGGGCAAAAGCCATAAACACTTCATGTTACATCATAAATAGAGCAATGATTAGGTATTTTCTCAAAAAGACTCTATATAAGCTTTGGAAAGGAAATAAACTTAGTGTTGCATATTTTCATTCATTTGGTTACAAATTTTATATGCATAATAATGGTAAGGATAATCTAGAGAAACTTGATGCAAATTTGATGATGCTATTTTTCTTGGACATTCTAGCCATTTAAGGCTTATAGGGTTTTCAACAAAATGACATTTTTATTAGTGGAATCTGGTCCCAAGGCCAAATGATCATAAGGCAATTGAAAACATGATGGAGGATTTAACCCTCAAAGAGCAAAAAGATGAGAAAATAACCACAAATGATAAAGATGATGTAAGTGTGGATAAGGACATACAACTAACTTGTCGGGAAAAGGAGATTCCACACTCGAGAGTAAGAAATGAGATTAAAGATACTCATGTCCTAGGAGATCCAACTTAAGGTGTAAGTAAGGACTAGGTCACAAATTCGTAACACATGTGAATATGCAGCATCCCTCTCATTAGTGGAACCCTATTAAAGATGAGCATTGAGTGATGACCATGCAAGAAGAAGTCAATAAATTTGAGAAGAGCCAAGTGTGGAATCTAGTCCCAAGGCCAAATGATCATCTAGAGATAAGCACAAAATGGATTTTCTAAAACAAGCTTGATGAATCCGTCGTTGTGGTAAGAAATAATGCAAGGTTAGTTGCTTATGAATATTCTCAAGAGGAAGATATGAATTATGATAAAACTTATGCTCTCGTAGCTAAATGAGAAGCTATAAAAATGCTCCTTGCATTTGATACTTTAAAATTTTGAAACTTTTAAAAATGGATGTAAAAAGTGTATTTTTAAATAGTTTTATACAAGAGAAAGTATATGTTAAGCAACCTTTGGGTTTTGAAGATTAAAAGTTTCCAAGACATGTTTTTGAACTAAAAAGGATTTATATGGTTTGAAATAAACTCTTAGAGCTTGGTATGGAGGGTTGAACAACTTTTTAATAGAAAAAAATTTTCCAAAAAAAAAATTATACCATATTTTTTATATTTATGACATAATATTTGGTATTACTAATGAATCTCTTTATAAGAATTTGTCGAATAAAAAGCACTTGTGATCACTAATCTTTATTTGTTTTTCCATTTTTATCACTAACCTTTGATTTTTTTTTTTCATTTTAATCACTAACTTTCTATTTTATTATACCAGCAAATCACTAAAAGGTTTCATGGCCGAAAATCTGACGTGGCATGCTTACATAGTCAACATGTGGCATGCCAAGTCAACTCCTAGTCGATATGTAGCATGCCACGTGTCATGCCACTTCAGTTCCTAGTCGACGCGTATCATACCACGTCAGATTTCTGGTTATGAAACCTCCCAGTGACTTATCGGTACAATAAAATAGAAGGTTAGTGATTAAAATTTAAAAAAAAAATCAAAAGTTAGTGATCAAAATGAAAAAACAAGTAAAAATTAGCGATCACTGATACTTTTCACCCAAAATTTGTCTAAATCTATGTAAGGTGAATTTAAGATGAGCATGATAGGAGAACTCAATCTCTTCTTGGACTACAAATCAAGCAACTTGAGCATAGTACATTAATTCATCAATCCAAGTATGCACATAATACTTTCATACATCATATTTTTCTTATGTGAATTCTAGTAGGAGTTGGTTCAGTATGTGAGATTGCTTAGTATAGTATTAGTAAATAACAATACATTTTACATGCAAGACTAAAATTGAGCTTAATTATTCTCATGACTAGCGATTCCATTTTATAGATTTACCTAATGAGGAAAAGCTTATCTAATACTTAATCCTATGTTTTCAATATCCTATTTTTTAATTAATTCTATAAATTAAAAATTTTAAACTAATTAAAATTTAAAATAATTAATTTTATAATTTAATTCAGTCTAAAACCAATTTTGGGAAGTGTTTCAAGATCTCATGACAAGTATCCTTACATTCTGGATTCATTGCAGTTTAGATATAAAAAAAAAATCCTTACATGCCTATTTCATGACTCCATTACACAATGTTTACTTGTCTTACATTATTCCTAATCTATGTTGTTTAAATGAAAATTCATTTAGAATTTTAATTTATTAAATATATAGAATTAGTCAATTTTAAATCAATTCTAAAAAAATAGTTGAAATTTATAAATGAATTCTATTCTACAAAAACATGTTCTATTCTACAAAAGCATATCTTAAGATTGAGAGTGAAAAATCTTGGAGTTTGAAATTCTTCCTTCGGGTTAAATGTACTAACGGATACTAAATTTGGGAATACTTTTCAATTTAAATACCAAACTTTAATTTAATGTAATTATGGTACTCAAATTCAATTAAGTATGTAATTTGGTTCATAATCATTTTCTTGTCAAAATTTGTTGACATGGTGATTGGAGTGACACGTGGACTTTTTTCTGACATGGTGGCACGTGTCACCCATGCGTGTTTGACAAATGTCGCTCCGGCCGTCACATCATCAATTTTTGACTGAAAAATGATCTATGAATCAAATTGTATATTTAATCAAACTTTAGTATTCTAATCGCATCAAATTAAAGTTTAATACTTAAATTAAAAGTACTCAAAATTCAATACTCATCAATGCAATTGACCCTTCTTTCTTCACATTAAGTGGGACTTTTTCTGTATGACACGTGTTAAGGGATGATTACCCCATGCTATGTAGCTTGTGACCCATTGAACGAACCCTTCAATGTATCGAAAAATCATGTTGTATGTCCAAATTACCCTCAAAAGGCTCATTACAAAAACCACTATTGGTTATATTCATTCTAGAATGACCACTTTCTTCACACAATCACCATGGGAAACTCCCAACAAACTCAAAACAAAAACCCACAAAATCTCCAAGAAAAACATGAAGAAAACAACAACTCAACCTTCACATGTGAGATCTGCATAGAACCCATGTTAGAAACCCAAAAATTCAACAACAAAAACAAATGTAAACACCCATTTTGCATAGATTGTATAGCAAAATACATACAAATAAAGCTCCAAGACAATACCAATTCCACCACACCACCAAAAATACTCTGCCCTGGACTCAATTGTGAAAATTTCTTAGACCCAATTTCTTGCAAAGACTTAATTTCCCCAAATCTATTTATAAAATGGTGTGATCTTTTATGTGAAGGCTTAGTTTCTTGGTCTGATTCAAGTTATTGTCCTAACAAGGATTGTAATGAACTAGTGGTGAATGAGTGTGATGAAGTGGTTAAAGAATCAAAATGTCCAAATTGTAAAGAATTGTTTTGTTTTCAATGTAAGATTAAGTGGGTTGATGGCCATTTTTGTCACCAAATTAGAAGAGATTTAAATGAAATTCTTTTTAAAGAGTTAGTGAAGAAGAAGAAATGGGTTCAGTGTCCTGGTTGTGGTCATTGTGTTGAGCGACTTCATGGGTGTTTTAGAGTCAAATGCAGGTAAATTTGCTTGTTCTCCTCTTTTTTTTTTCAAAATTAATTTTGAAAAATAATTAGTTCTACCATGAATATTATTATTTTTTTT
>CAOJBK012662009.1:0-11732 GCA_948294925.1 Codiaeum variegatum | reverse complement strand
GGCATCAAAGAAGGTCAGCTCTAGAAGGGGGCGATCCAATTCCGGAAGAATATGATAATATATCGGCTCAAGAGTTGGAAGAGGGTGCCTTGGATTTGAACATAGAAGATCTTAAAATTATTGGACTCCACCTGTGGCCTTCTAATATGATCACCAACATCATTCAAATCTACCCAGGCGAAGTACTACATGGTTCTCCGCACGTGAGGATCATTACCATTTCTATTGCCATTTCCATTGCCATCTCTTATTGCATTCTTATTACCATTGTCACCATTATTGTCTCGACCCTGGTTTCTCTCCATCTCAATTTCAGGCTCTTATATGTTCATTTCCAAGGCACCCTCTTTCGACTCTTAAACTGATATATTATCAAATTCTTCTAGAATTGGATCGCCCCCTCCAGAGCTAACCTCCTTTAATGCCACCCAACCCATTGAATTTTGGGATTATAAGGGTATAGGTTAGACGAGCTAGCTCTGGTCAAGCATTATCACCTAAAAAGAGATAAATAAAGAAATAAAATTAAATACAAAGAAAAATAACGGCTAAATCAATAGCGTCAGATTTATTGTCAATGTTGATTGTATCAAAACAAAACAAAATCTCCAGCAACGGCACCAAAAACTTGATGCCCTGAAAGCAACACCGGAGGTTTTAAAATTTATAATGCTCGACGACTAATTCTGCCCTGGCTTTAGGTAAGTTCACCTATCGTTTAGGTAGTATAGCAGTAATGAGGTCAATCCACAGGGACGCCGACGCAAGTACCACCTCAAACTTATACCATTGTCTAGTTCACAATTAACATTTGTTTTAAGAACTGAAAATTAAAATCCTAATTACTAACTAATTCCTAAAAAGATAAATTCAAGAACGTGTAAGATTAAGGATGAGACAAACAAGAAATAGAGCATCTACCTAGACTTTGATTCGTATTTGAATATATTGCATAGATAACCAACAGCTCAATGAAAATTCAAGGTAATTAACAAGTGAATTTTCACACAAAAAGTAAGTTTAAATCTTTCTCTAGTAATTAGACCCCTAATTTCTAAGTAATAGGAAGGGAATCTCTTCTCAATCTTATTCAATTAGAAACAGCATGAAGAACAAGTGAAATTAAGCATTATCCTAGGAGTCCATACTTCTATCTCTAGCAAGCATAGCAAACCTAATTGATTTTGAGTGTTCAAAACCTAAAATTTCTATCTCTAGCAAAGAATAGGCAACATCACTCATCCACAAGCATGCAATAGAAGATGAAAAGTGCACAATATAAATCAAAATAAATACTTGAATAAAACCCTAAATATTCATTGAGGAAAAGAGTCAATCAATCCATACAAAACATCAAATATTCATCTAATCTAGGTAGATTATACAAGTTTAATTCATAACAACAAAAGAAAAACAAGAAATCAAAAGAGAGAGAAATTAAACCAAGGAACATATGATGAACCCTAGCTTACTTCTTGAATTCCAATAATAATCTTGCTTAATCTTGCCTCCAATTGTGTTTCTCCACCTCTAATTCGATTTTTGATTTGCAAATCCTTGGTTCTTGGTGGCTCTTTGGGTTCTTGGGTGAACCCTAGATCTGAAAACCCAAGACAAGACACTCCAAGACAAGTTAATTCTGAAATTTTCGTGTCTTTTATAAGTGCAGATGGCTGTCACGGGCGGCTCTTATGGCCTATGCCGGTGCCCGTGACAACCTCCCATTCAATTATCCTTTGGATTTGAGAGGCAGTAAGCTCTCACGGTCCCTGTCACGGCCTGTGACGGGGACACGGGGACCGTGAGAAGCTACTGCTTCTCTGCGCCCTCCGTCTAGACTTCTCCCACGGCCAAAATCAGAAATTTGACTTTCCTGCAAATTTTGGCTATCCAGATGAAAGAATTAGATTTTGTGATCTTCTACAAAGTTGTAGATCTTTCTCTTAGCTTTCCAATTGTACTTGAATCACCTCAATTGAAGTTCTGTAGCTTGAGTTATTTTCAAAATACCAAAATAGATACAAACCAGTCAGATTTTCCAAAATTAACAGTGAGCTCTCACGGCCCATGACGGGGACCATGAAAAGCCATTGTTTCTCTTTTTTTTAGTGTTTCTCACGGACTGGCTCACAGGCCATAAGCTAGACCGTGGGCCAACCCCGGGCCTTGATTTTTCGCTCCATTTCTGTCCATTTTCTTCGTCTTTAGAGTCCGAACCTTGAAATTGTTCCTCCTAGTTTCGGAATTCAAATTAATTACTTAGAAATTGCTGAAAACACTAGAACAAACACATTAAATTCAAGCTAGCAAGTAAAATCCACCAAGAATATGAAATAAAATAATGTATAATTTGCTAGTTATCACCTTGATACTCCATGAAGTTTAACTGAGCTGTTCCTGAGGGTTTATAATTCAATATAAATTTGATTTTTGCATTGCGTGATGAAAGAATTTTATTAAGGAACTTGTAAGTGCAACGATTTGCCCATATGTGGTTTGTCAGGATTATTTGGGACAAATTTGAAAAATATTTACCAAAAATACTTCATTGTATGTTTAACGTTCCAATCATAAATTGAGATTATAAATTTTTTACTCCGTGGAATAATTGTTTCATATTTAATTTTGAATTACCATAGTTTGTGCAATTCTCTGAACCAAACGAGCAAAAAGACCAGAATCAGCCTGGTTTCGTCGTTTGGTTCTTGAAGGCAATGGCATTCTTTCACTTCACTTTTCAGCTTAAAAATAGTGGAGAAAAAGCTGGCTTTCATGGCTTTCCATTTGGTATCTCTCTTACATGAAAAGCAAAGGCAAAGGCAGAAGTTTTAATTCCAACCTACTTGTGTGATATAAAATGTAACTAGTAGCAGAAGTCCAGGGGCTATCAGAAACAAAATGTTCTAATCATAACAAATAAAATCTAGGGTTGAAACAATGCATTTTCAGTCTCTAAGTTTTATTCATATCTTGCCAAAAGACCACCAGAAATGGAATGGCAATATGAAATTAATTTTCCCAATGAGTTCCTTCTATTTCAATATATAGTACAGTTAAATTCTTCCTGCCTCTAATTTCTATCCTCTGATCAGTTCTCAGATCAGCATCCCACATACAAACACCTTTAACCTCATAATGAAGTCCCTCTATACTAACATGTGTTTCTAAAAACCTATGGCCAAAAATTTTTATCATTCATGAAAAAGAATAATGGAATCTATAATAAAAAATTGGATTATATTCATGGAAACTTGGCACCGAAAAGATTATTAGATCCTGGAACTGGAATGGGGCGATTACTGGGAATCGGAGGCTGCAGAAGAGGAATCTGGCTTGGTATTGCAAATGGTTGCTGACCCCCAGCGACAAAAGGTGGGGGCAAACACAGTTGCATGGTCTGGCCTGCTGCACTTCCTGCATTCAAATTAACCAACTCAACCAGCAAAACAATTTTCTTAGGTACCAAAATAAAAAGCCATGCATGATTGACTTAATAACCTTAAGAAAATAAGACAATGCCAGGAAAATATACAAGATTCTGTATGTCTACAAGTATAGGGTACATAAAGCAATAGAACCAGTCAATACATCAACAACACAATCAAAATTCTTATACAGGAAACAAAGGGCATGACATTTGTCCCCACCACCCAGGTGCACCCTCAGGTAAAATTGGCTTACCATTGGATTCACTATGTGTAATGCATGAAACTATCGCTCATACTACCCTTCAAGAAGCTTTAATTCTTGTTCTAAAAACAAGATAATTCTAACGGCATATTCACATTATGTGAACCAGCGCATATAAGCTCATGTCTTTTCCCCAACAGTGTAGCTTAGATCAGTGGCAAAAATTGAAAAAAAAAAAAAGATCGTTCCAACATTTCAAAATTTCCTAATTTCAAGTAATTATGTTAAATTTGAAGGTTTTCCATTTGTGAAGTTGAAAGGGATATCTTTGAAATAGTTGGTTTACACATTATTGCCATGCCACTGACATTGCCACAAGTTGGAATTTATACTTTCTGTTTACATTTTCATGAAGTATTCACTTATCTCCTAAACTGCAAAACAGGTACATTAAACGAAAACTAAGGTCATTGATATGTGCAGTCCCATCCATCATCTAGTGAGATGATCCGCCATGGAAACCAGTAAAACTTCAAATTCATACAAAATGTTGATCAGGAAAGGTGAAAATCTCATTTTATACCTTGGTGCTTGGGATATTGGACCTGATGTGAAGTCAACAGAGGACGTGCTGATAAAGGAGAAAGAGTTGCTGCACTTTGAACCAAATCCTTCCATATGAAACAAAAGACAATTAACTAATTGGAGAATCACAAAAGAAACAGCAGAAAGATATCTTAGAAGTGTCTCCAGAAGAAGATAAACATAATAATACAAAAAAAGAGGATCTCAGCATGAGAAAATCAACAAATGAAAGTCAAATTAATTTTCCTTTAAGACTTGCAAGCAAGAATCATTTCCAAGTTTGTTAACATGCTACAACAATGGACTAATTCTTCAAGATGATATTTCATGTTGATGTTAAAAATTGCAGCTGACTAACCCCAAGATCCATGATGCAGATGACCTACCCTGGTTCTATGATAAAGCAGTTGAAGTTTTCATGTTTCTTTAATGGATAGAAGCATGACAGATAGGGAGGCCAAACATTTTTTTTCCAGAGTAAGAAGACCAAACACTTGATTAAAAAGTACCTAGAATGATTCTATTTACTATTTTAAAGTAAATTCAGGAAACTGCCAAACATCAGAGTGCTGTAATCACGTTATGTTGCAGATTGTGTATCTTACATGAGGAACTGGCTGCACATAGACAAGCTGCCCAAGTCGTCCAACCATAACCTACGTAAAACAGAAAGCAAATTAGTACCATATAAGACAACAGCTGAGCAGTAAATACAGCCAAAAGTCTGCTGCTATGGTAATTACAGCAGGAAATAATTGCGAAAGGAATATCCTAGAACATTTTCCTCTTTCACTTACAGCTTGAGAATTTGGAGGCACATATGCTGGTGCAGCCTGAACTGCATGATATTGGCCAGCATACCTGAGTGGCTGCATTCTATTTCCCATGTGCCCAACAATCTTTTAACAAAAAAGGAACCTATTAGAGCTACAATTAGCATAATAATACTTCGAAAAGGAAATATTTTGACTCTGCCAATCCATTCAACATTTGTCATGATACTGTGCCTAGCAGGCAGGGCCACATCTGCCCTACCATGTAAATCTAAACGAATCAAGAAAAATGTCAATTCCTTGAAATAATAAAAGCGCATCCTTTCTCTGCAAATACTTCAATATTGTAAGGAAAAGACAAATGCATCAACAGCCGTTGACACATTTCTAGCGTATCCAAAGCAAGTTCCCAAATTATGAGAATTGTAGTCTTCTCTGAACTCATGTAGTAAATTTGACTAATTCAATTTAGTTCAATGTCTAGAACTGGCCTCGGAAAAGGTTACTCTGGGTAATAAATGAGAACAACGGTGAGTCAGTCCTCCACAGGGCACAAGATAGAGAAGATGAAAAAAAAGTTGCTTGAAAACTTAAATGACATAGAAAAAATATAAAAGGGTCGTGCCTGGACAAATAGTGTGTTTAGGAAGACCAAAAAGGCAGAGTCCAAATTAATGTCAGAGAATACTCAATATATAAGAGCCAATACGGTTTACTATACTCACTGGTTGTGAAAATTGAGGACCACTACCACAATTTACAGCTGCCAAGTTAAGGTATGGAGCAAACTTAGCAGGACCAGACGGTCGAGGAATAGAAGGGCTGATCCCAATTTCTGGCTGAGTAGCAGCAGTGGGAACAGGTACCATGGGAGAATTGCTTGGTACATAAGCCATGCTTGCAACTGGCTGCAATGTTGCGTTGGCTGAAATATTAGCTGTGAAAGAGGGACAGAAAATTTTTGCTCCAGGATTGAGCTTGAACTCCTGAAAATAAAAATAAAAAAGATTCAGAATACATATATTTTATATTGATCACGGAAGATAGTACTATGAAATCTTGAACGTTCTAACTATAGCATCACCAACATCGTGAAAAACCAAATATAAAAAATATTTGACGATGGACAGAAGCTTGATGGAAATTGTTAAGGAACAATTTATGCTTTATTTATAAAGCATCAAAAATCTGCTGGCTGAAGTTTGAATAGTACTTTGCATGTAAAAGGAGATAAATGGATCAGATTTTGTTGTCACCTTAGACATTTTAGTGGATTCTGAACTTTGAGGAGAGACCACATCCACTGAAGAAGTTAATGAGCTGGAATGTGAATCTGAGGTGACTTCAGTAAGTGGATTGGAAGCAATTGAGATACTTGAACTAACAGCAGTTGGAGAAGATGTTCCTGCAGCAGAAGGCTTTCCATTTTCTGGCTTACTAGGTGCAAGGGTTGGATCATGAGATACTCCATTAGGCAGTAGTTTCACAATCATTTGCCCTTCCTCAATGGCCTTTGCTTCTGCCAAGCACAAACCAGCTGCAATGTAGAGTACTAAACTATTAAAACAGGAGAGAAGATGAATGAACAGAAGCATATCCATACTGCAAGCTGGTTACTTCATTAACCCATCGTAAAAACCGGAAAGATAATATTATTGGACAGTCATCATGCAATCATAAAATTCTGTGACCCAAGTAGCAACTATCAATTGAACACATCTTGTGATAGTGAAGTTAAAACAATCATAGATTATTCAAATCAGCAAGCACCCTTTAGAATTTCCGAGTTTTCAACACCATAAAATACTTCATATGGAATCTCGTAACATAATGGTTGTTGACAGTCATTATCAAGTTCATATGACAAAGGCTTTTACACCACGGACAATGTTTTGCTTTTTACATGAGAGCGCTGATGATTGATATATTCTCTACATGAGAAGCCAAAGCCTTTTTTTTGTAACAGTGTGTGTGTGTGGCATTAAATTAGGTCTCAACTCTGAATGGAATGAAATTGAAGAGTTTAGGGGGTCAACAATGCAAAACTTTGGTTTAAGAGCTCGTAGCAAAGCAAGGCCTAACAAATGGATTTCACTTTGGTTTAAGAGCTCGTAGCAAAGCAAGGCCTAACAAATGGATTTCACGAAATTAGTGACTTAAGACATGGAAAGCCTTCTAATTGATCTAGAATCAGATTAACAAACCCTGAATTAGGAATTGAACTTACAGATAGAAGTTGAGCTTTGAACTTCATCATCCTGCATAAAACAATTGAACAAGTAAATATCATGAATATCACTTTCAAACAACAATAATCCTTCTTATACAAGGAAATACTCAAGGCATCCACGACATACAATCTCCCTTTGAAGTTCAAGCTTCTGTTTGTGATGATCCTGCTCTGATTGTGATCCATCATCTCCAATCTGTCTGTCAGAAAAATGATTGACGATAATCTGAAATTAGAAAGAATTTAAATGAAAAAGTAATTCTAAGGTAATTAATTATAATCAAGACATCGTTTATCATAGATAGAAATGTGTCTATAAGTCTCTAGTGAAAAAGAAAAGTCAATAATTAGTTATGTTGTAAAATTCTGCAGTTACCCACTTGCACAATGCAGTGCCAATGAATAAAATAAAAAGAACCAAAGTTAAATGCGGTCACCAGTATAATCATCAAGTATTAGATTAAAACTTGGAAAAGCAAAGTAAACTATACCTTCCAATAACAGAGGAATCCATAGCTTCAACACTCTGCTTCATTGAGTAAAAATAAATAAATAATTTTTAAAAAATGACGTTTATAAATCTCTCTCGTCATGTTTCTGTGTCTCACTCTCTCACGCAGAAACTTCTTTGAAAGTGTGTCCTCACTTCAGGATTTAGATTTCCATCTATGCTCATTTAAGCTGCAGTAGATCTGAGAAGTGAAGATCCATCGGGCAACATCAATACATCAGATCAGCCAATCCATTTAATTGGGTCCACCTCTCAGAATATGGGAAGCTTTTGAACAAGCCAATGATCTTAAATAACAACTTTGGCTCTCAATATGGTAACCAATTCAGCTGATTATGACCCAGATGTTCATGGCACCTTTGATGTTTACAGAAACTTTTAGGTCCGTATGGTAGGTTGAGATGTTGTGTGATCGAAAGCATTTGTAAATTTGATTACATTACATTACATCCCATTACAGCTTAGCAAATGTAATCGAATCTGAGTACACGAGTCTAGAAACTCTTTCCTCTTAGAGCAAAACAAAATTAAATCTAGAATAGATGAGAATAAACCTTACCTTTAAAATATTTTGCTCATTTCTGTTTCCATGTTCATCTTCCGTGGAAGTTCTTGCATGATTTGCTGAAAATTTTCTCCCTTCATACTCTTTCCCAGCTTTTGTTGGAATGAAAGTGTTAGCAGAACTGCTATTGCTTTTGGTTGAAATCCTACTTCAATAAGCACAGTGAGTACACAGTTCCATTAAAAACAGTGAACCATTGACATAACTTTAGATACTGAAATGAACATTCTATGTGAAAGAGCAAGCCAGTTTTATGCATGAATTTCAAAATAATTTGGATGCACATGAAAATTTTCAGCATTATATTGTCAAAAATTCTGAAGTAATCATACCTAGAGCAAAATTTTCTACCATTTACAGCACCTAAATTTCCAAAGTAGATTCAAGTGTTCTCAATTTAATGCATTAGACGAACATGCATCAATAGCTTTTTTTTAAAATAATGCAAAAAAGAGGAAGAAAGTAATCTCATTCATAACTTTAATCATTAGTATTAACAACCAAATTTGAACAATTGTGATCTGCAATCCAAATCCTACAGAGGCAAACCTGTTTTCAATAATTTCCTTTTTGTCCACAGACCTATCAGATTGCTTTGCCTCATTCACCACAATCTCAGAAGAGAAAACATTGGCTACAGCAGCTTCTACATCATCAGTAGCTGCATTCCCCATGATATTATCAGCTGGGGTTAAAACTCCCTGTAGAAGAATCCCCATCCATATCAGGCAGATTGTCCGACACAGCATCCACATTATAAAAGTGGATGGATTTAAAATGGAAGAAGTGCATTACCTTAGCAACAACTTGAACAAGATCACCTGAAAGAATCACAAGTGTTTCTATCACACACCCATTAGCTACATTTGCATCATATGTTCCCTTCTTAGTCAATTTTGCTTCCTTCAACACGATGCCTACATAAAATAACATAATTTAGCTCATTAAATTACTAAAAATTTCCACATTTGAAGCCATGTTTTTGTTTCATTGTTCTTCCTTGCTGAATGGGACAAGAAGAACACAGAACAGCAGAACTCTCGATTGCTTTAATTAAAAAATTGCCCATTGTTGGCATAAAGCCAGATCAAAATTCAACCTTGATCCCATCAACAATAAACAATACCATCTAATTTCTCAAAAAAATTAAAATCGATTACAAACTTGATCCTAAAAAATATAGCCCACATAATCAATTCAACAGATTCATAACCGTAACATCAAAACAAAAACTGAAAGAGAAAAAGAAAAAAAAGACACGTACCAAAGTCTTTGTCAACAGAGGCAGTGTGGAAGATTCCAGAATAGACAGAGCCATCTCTGACATGAACATCAACAGGGAGTCCGATTATACACACGGTAGCAAACAACAAAGCCTCGCTTAAACAAGTCTCTGTTTCAGCTTCCGTTCTGTTTTTGTAACCCATCCGCTCCTTTTTCTCCTCTATCTTCTCCCTATTTTGTTTACGGAGAGGGCAATTTAATCAAACTCTCTAAGCAAAGTTTTGTTGTATATATGTACAGAAGATAGAGGTTTGAGAAATGGCCGCAAAAATTTGTGCTGTGCTTGAAAGGAAGATCTGAGAAGTAATGAATGCCCTGTTTCTCTATCAAGTGCTCTCAACAAACAAACACAATATGTAGGATTGGGAATGCGTTTCTCTTTTGTTTTGTTTTGCTCCAAAGGCTTTATACCCACAACTAATAGGCTTTTTATTTTTATTTTTATTTTTATTTTTATTTTTATTTTTATTTTTAATAGCTAATTTTATTGCTTTTGTTTTTGAGAAAAAAAAAACAGTATCCTTTAGTAGTTTTCTCTTGTTTATGGGTCCTTTTAGGGTTTACTTTGATCCTAAGATTCTGATATGAGATTGCTAATCACCATGGATTTGGAGCATGTTGGTTTGACTATTGACGTAAAGGAAGACGATGTTTTTTTTTTTGGCAATGGGGTTGCATTCCAAGCCAAGTAGAGGAGGTCACTACTTCTCTTCATACCATTTGAGTCATTTTGTGCCATTTAAGACATTTCATTTTGTATCTATGATGGAGTGTTTAAACATAATTTGGAGGGTAGATGAGGGGTTGTGCGTGAAGGAGGTGCCATAGGAAAGATATTTGTTTCAGTTCTTTCACAAGTATGACTGGAAAAGAGTTCTAGAGGGAAGACCATGACATTTTGATAATATGCATCTTGTCTTTAGTGAAATCCTGCATACGTAGTGTCGTGATGATGTTGAACTAAATCATTTAAATTTTTAGGTCCAAATATATAATTTGCCAAAGGGTTTTATGACTCGCAGGTGGCTAATCCGTTGGGAAATTTTATTGGTTGATTTCTAGAGCTTGATGGCACTAATCTAGGCGCTCTTTTTTAATTTGATATTTGGGTTTGTGTTTGTATTAATATATGCGTTCCTTTTGAAGCGTTGGAAGAAGATAAAAAAGCTTTATGGAGATATATCAGAGATTTATTTTATATATGAGTAGTTGGGCTTGTTTTGTTTTATATGTGGTGTTATGGGACACACTGTGATGCCCCGCCCTGTTGGTGTGTGTGAGCTTTAGGAGTGAACTTAAGAAAACCAACCTTGGAGGAAGGATAACGTGTGTGCTTTCAATATTGGGTCTCGAATGGGTAGAACCCTCTAAGGGCCCGTTTAGGTGGAAGGTGTGTATTGTGAGTCACCACTTAATCATTTAGAAAAATATTTCATTTTCATGGTTGATTAAGAAAATCCATTAATTAACTTCATAGAAAATATCAATTTTATGTCATAAACTTTAAAGATAGTTCACAGTTATAGGATTATTAGTAGGAACATTATTAATCTAGAGAGATCATTACCTCTGTTGTCATCCATGACAAGTATGAGGTATTTATTTGTATGGAGGTAGTGAGTCTTACACTATAGACATGTGATGTCATGACAACATGTGGACACTCATGAGATGAGTAAGTCGAACAGTGACATTAAATGATAGACACGTGGGTTTTATCCACTAGTCAATGTCTGAGATCAAGAATCCATAATCAAGGGATTTGAGTGCACGGTAATTATAATCAAGAGGTGCATGAAATGTCAATGATTTATCACCGACATTCATTTCTAATTAGGTAGTCGTTATATGTTATGTTAGACGTCATTCACGATTTATGGGACTAAGTATGAACTGTGGATAACATACTTGGTGTGAATAAAAGAGTTTTCTTTATCCCATTGCTAATTAGAACATGAACTTAGCAAGTCACACACCATAAAGTGTATCATTCGGCTTGGTATTTGACCATGCTGATAATTGATTAAAGAGTTTAATTAATTATTAACTTACATTGGGTTAGACTTGTAATTAAATTTACAAAGATCCTAACATATCTTGAAGTCTAATTTATTATGGGATTTATTCAATTATGTCATAGTTTGTATTGGATAC
>CAOJBK012661840.1:0-12393 GCA_948294925.1 Codiaeum variegatum | reverse complement strand
TAATTCCAATTCATGTTGCATGTTGTAATTAAAAAAAATGTTACAAATAAATTAAGAAAATGTTGCATTTAAAAACTGTTGTAATATATTTTAAATTACTGACCAAAAAATTGGATAAGTAATTACTGACCCAATTTTTTGGTCAGTAAAAATTTAATTTTGGTCACTATTTTAATTTCAATATTTGTTACGTAATTAGTGAATAATTTTATTTGGTCAGTAAATTAGTAACACAATATTTTGGTCAGAAATGCATTTTTTCGTCGCTAATGGGTTGGTTATTAATGAAAATATTACTGACCCAATAATTTAAATTACTGACCAAAAAAATTGGGTCAGTAATTACTGACCCAATTTTTTGGTCAGTAACGGGTCAGTAATTAATTAAAAAATTACTGACCCCAATTTTTTTTTTACTGACAAAATTTTTTTGGTCAGTAATATTTAATTTTATGGCAAAAGAAATACTGATCCAATATTCGGGTCAGTAACATAATTTTCGGGGTCAGTAACCCGAATTAATTTTTATTGACCCCAATACGGGGTCAGTAAAAATTAAAATTTTTGTAGTGATTTGTCATTTTAATAGTTGTCATTGATGTTCAATTCAAAAACGTGGATTGAAGCTTTAAAAGAAAGAGTTTTCACTTTATTTTTTAGTGCCACCACCGCCTTGCCATGGTGGTGGCCTTTATTGAGCTACAGGAGTGGCTTTTCATGTGAAATTCAAGAAAATAAAAGATAAGATCATGCCACTACTAGCACCAGGATCGTGGCACGGTGGGTGTGGCATAAGAAATTCATAGCTTATAAAAAGATTTAGCAATTAATTGAAAGGCAATCAAATTATAACCTCAAAAATCACTTCCAAGAGTTGAGAGATTAGATTTGGAAGAATTTTTGGAGGCTTAGATCACAATAATACTTCAAGTTCAAGTATCAAGATCATCTAAACATCAACAAGTTTCTATATTTCTTCTCTTTTTCTTTTCTAGTTTTCAAAGTCTATTGTAATGGATCTTTTCACAATAGTTTTTGCTTTCATTTTCAATTCCATGAGTAATTAAACTTTTTATCTAGGATTTGGAATGTAGTTGTACAATGATTTTATGTTCTTAATTATTTAGTACTTGAACTTTGTAATTGGGTTTTTTAATTGATTTTGTGCTTAAAACTAGGGTTTATGTGGCCAATAAATTCTTGATTTTTAAGTATTGAATCAAAATTACAAGAGTTGAGATTTAAACTCTGAATGTGGAATCAATTAACCTAGGGTAGGTAACATTTAGAGTTAATATTACTCCTAAAAGTCATTAAAACTAATTTTCATTGCGTTTAATGAGTTCTTTCTAATTGCCTAATATCACGAGAGTAGTTATTGGGACTAGATTGAATATTAGTAATTTGACTTGAGAGAGCACTTTGCCTAGTTAAGGAAAATTAGGTATTACATTCAATTATAAAGAGAGAGTCTATAGAACGTAAAAAGTTGTACAATGAACTCCAAGTCTTAGGTATTTGCCATTATTTAATTAGATTTTGTTATTGCAATTGTTTCATTATTTTTAGTCTTAATACTTGCCTTAAATTTCAATATTCTAAATAATAGTGAAAATAATAAATTGGTACTTGGCCCCTTCCTTATGGAAATGATACTCTATACTTATTACTAAACTATAGGCACAGCCTGTAGATCATTCTAACAAGTTTTTGGCACCATTGTCAAGGAAGGCAACTATGTGATATTAAAAATTGTGAATAAGCTATTAATTTAGACATTTTTCTTAATTCTTTTCCTAATCTTTCCCTTGAAGATTTTTTACACAAGCGACAATAACACACAACTAGCTAAATACAACCCAAATATTAAAATCACTTGTAAAAGATTGAATAAGGAAAGAAGGGAACGTTTGCGAAGGGGAGAGGAAAGTGAATTAGGCAGTCTCTTTGATTCAATAAATTTAGAAGAAGAAGTTGATGATAAAAGAGATGAGGAGGTAGATATGGAGGAGCAAAATACCTTGATGGACTATGTGATGCCCTCTTCAGTTGTTAAGCCTAGCATTCAGAGGCCAGTTATTACTGCTAATAACTTTTAGATGAAGCCATTTCTAATCCAAATGGTTTAGAAATTTTAGTTTGGAGGAGGCCTAATGGAGGATGCCAATGTACATCTTTCCAACTTCAGGAAAATATGTGGTAATAAAAAGATGAATGGTGTGACTAATTATGCGATAAGGTTAAGGCTTTTCCCATTCTCACTGAGGGATAAAGCCAATATGTGGTTATAGTCTCAAGCATTAGGGTCCTTCACAACATGGGAATGATTGACTAAGGATTTTCTAGCCAAATACTTCCCATCAGGCAAAATAAAAAGGTTGATGAATATCATGACCAATTCCACAATGTATGATTGGGAGTCTCTTTATGAAGCCTCAGAGCAAGATAAAGAGTTGCAAAGGAAATGTCCACACCATGATGTTTTGGAATGGATGATTATACATTCTTTCTATAATCCGTTGATGCCTTAGATTCGGAGCACCATAGATGCAGTAGTTAAAGGTGCCTTTATGAAGAAAAAGGAAGAGGAGACTTTTGGGTTGCTTGAGGAAATGGATGCAAATAGTTACCATTGCTTAACAGAAAGGGGTCCTGCATGAAGGGTTGCTATAATTCATGAAGTTGATAATAATTCCATATTGACTTCAAAGGTGAATGCCTTGACTAAGTCATTGGAGAAGACTGGGCTACTTTCTAACTCTCAAGTAGTGATGTTATGCGAGTATTGTAGAGGACGACACTTAACAGATGAGTTCTATGTGTATGAGTAAACAAATTTTGTTAATAACCCTCTAGGGCAGGGAATAATGCATTCTCTAACACCTATAATCCTAGTTGGAGAAATCATCTAAACCTATCTTAGAGAGGTCAAGGAAGCCAAAGGCAACCATACTAAAACACCTATCAACTAAGGAATCAGCAGCATGAACTTATATAGCAAGAAAGTAAGTCTTATTTAGAAGAATCAATAGAGAAGTTTATTAGGGTTACTTCAGAATATTTTTAGAAGTTGGAAAGGTAATATGACAAGCTAGATAAAAAGGTTAATCAAATTGCTTCTTAAAATAGGAATTTAGAGATGCAAATGGGGTAATTGGAAATGCATTCAATGCAAAATCTCAAGGTGCCTTGCCAAGCAAACATAAAGTCAATTGAATAGAGCATTGTAATGCAATTTCATTAAGGAGTGGCAAGAAATTAGAAGAAATAGTTCAAAAGAAGGTTAAGGAAGCCTTAAAGGAAGTTGAAAAGGTGGACATTCAAGAGGTTGAGACTGAGAAGGAAAGTAAGTATGTGCCACCTGCTCTTTATGTGCCACCCATTCCTTTTCCACAAAAGAAGAATTTGGAAAAAGTGGCTGGGGATGAAAGTAAAGATAATCCACCTGAAGTTATTACCAAAAATTTAAAAGAAAACAAGGTGAAGGAGAAGCAAAAAGAAGTGGTATAGCCCCCTTGTTAAGAAGCAAATCATTCCATAGTCCCTTTTTCTCAGAGGCTAAAGAAGCAAAAATTGGAGAAGGATTATAAAAGGTTAGGTAAATTACTATTTAATCCCTAAGTTTTTGTCTAATTAATACTTAGGTCTCATATTTGGCCCAACTCATTATTTAGTCCCTCTATTTTGATTTTGTCAAACAGTTTAGTCCTTCATTCTCTAGTTTTGTGCATTCCATTAGTTTTTTGTAAAATGGTTAAACGAAGGCAATACATATAATTACAAAATAATTGATTGGATGCATATATTTAAGAAATTCTGCCTTTAATAAGTTATTTTGCTACAACAACTTAAGACTTTAAGCCTAAAAAACTAATTACATAAATATAATTTTTTAAGTTTATGATTTCAGTTTTTATTTCATATAAATACATATTAAACCATTTCGGTACGTTCACAAAAACTAATGGGAAGGTATAAAATATAGATTCGAGGACCAAAATGTTTGACAAAATCAAATTTGAGAGACTAAATAATATGTTTGTCCAAATATGAGGATCTAAGTGTTAATTAGGTTAAAACTTAGGGACTAAATAGTAATTTACCCTAAAAGGTTCTTAGATGTTTTCAAGTAACTTTGCATCATCCTTCCTTTTTCTAAGACTTTAGCTCAAATGCCCAATTATGCAAAGTTTCTTCAAGAATTGATGGCCAAAAAGAGGAAAATGGAAGACACTGAAGTGGTAGCACTCACTGAAGAGTGTAGTGGAATCATCCAAAATAAGCTCATGTAAAAGCTTGAGGACCTAAGTAGTTTTCGTATTCCTTGTCTCATTGGTTATAATGAGTTTGATAACACTTTATATAATTTGAGGGCCAGTGTTAGTATTATGGCTTTATCTGTTTGTGAGGCATTGAGATTGGGTCAATTAACCCAAACCACAATGGCCTTGTAATTAGTTAACCGTTCTGTGAAGTTTCCTATAGGTATATTACAAAACATTCTACTAAAGGTAGGTAAGTTCTTCATACCTGTGGATTTTGTGGTGCTTGACATGGAAGAGAATGTGGTGATTCTTCTTATACTTAGGAGACCTTTTTGACAAGTGCTCGAGCAATGATTGATGTAGAATAGGGGACATTGAACTTGAGAGTGGGAGATGAAATTGAGGTGTTTAAGAAAGCTAAATCATCCAAAATCCCCACTTTTCCTAATGATGCTAGACATATTGGTAAGAATGGTTCTTTTAAAAAGTCCATGAATGAAAACTATAATAATGTAGGAAAGGTATCATGACTTTTAGAGTCATTAATGTCCAACTAAACAAAGTTAAAGAAGCACTTCGTAAGAGGTAACCCACGAGTTTTTTTATTATTTTTAGTTTGGGAACTTTTATGTTTTTAGTGTTTTGAGTTCATTAGAATTAAATACTTGATGATATGGTGTGGTGGAGTGTGTGTTGAATGTTGTTTCTGATGAAAATTGGGAAAAATATGTCTAAGTATGTGTGAATTGGTGAATTGATACACCCAATGACTTGGTAATGTCACTTGTGAGTGTCAATCCTTTGAAAAACATTGGTTAGGACACACTCAGTAGCGTGGGAGTGCCTTTAGGCATGTAAAAATACCAAAAAGTTTTTTAAGCCATGCTCAGGTGTGAGGTCCTTGCCCAAACACCGATGCATGGCTCAAGATTGTTTCGCTTGAGGAAACCACCCTTGGGCGGGTTGTGTGATTGGTATATGAGAAGTTTTACAGAAAGAACCCCTTATGGGCCTGTTAGTGCAAAGCATGTGTATTGAGTGAGTCACCACTTAATTCTTTAGAAAAATACTTTTCATGGTGATTAAGAAACCTTTTTATTTGACTCCATAAAAAGATTTATGATGTGCCACAATGGAAAAGTACTTTTGTCTATAAACCAAAACCAGATTTGGAGATCATAAATTTAGTTTTAAAATCAAATTTAGAAAAAATGAATTTTTTATTTTTGGCTTTAACATTTTGGGCTCAGTATAAAATGGTGATTTTCGTGTATGCATGAACAGAATAAAAATGATGCATGAAACAGATATATAAACAATAATAATATGATGCACAACAGGAAATAACATGGATGATATGTAAATATAAATGAAAATGAAGGAAAAGTGATAAATATAACGAAATAATAGACATGGGTCCCTCCTTTAGCCATTACAGTACTAGGAAGGGCACACATCCCTAATAGTGGAAAAATAAGTAATAAAGTAAGAAATAAAACAAAAGAAAGTATAGAAATTAAATTACATCACAAAATAACATATAAAAGGGATCCATCCTTTAGCCATGGGACATAGAAAGGGCACACATTCCTCTTTTTCAAAATATGGAATAATAAAATAGTAAAAATATGAACTAAAAGAAATAAATAAAAAGGGCAAAAGAAAGTAGAAGTAGCAACAAAATCATAAAGAAAAGTACAAAAATATGAAACAACATAATAAACTCAATTTTATATACAAAAAGAGAAAATAAAAAGTGTTGTTCTCCATATTTTGATGATTCCAAAACCTATAATGTAGTTGTTCTTGAAATGAATTGCATTTGTCAAGATTGTGTTTGATTGAGCTAATTATGAGCATCATGCATGAATTTATGTTTATGGTACTTATAATTATTGCCAATACACTTTGAATGAATTAACACAATTTAGAATCAAAATGTTTTCAAAAAGTGCAGAAATATATGGATACCCCCGTATCCAAATTTGGAAATCCCTAAGGATGTCAAGGAAATCCCTAAGAATGCCAATTACATTTTTAAGGGTAAATGGGTTCCTAATGGAACTAACAAGAATGGACCCAAAGAAAAATGGGTACCATCAAAAGGGAAAGAAACTTCTTTGTTGTAGGCTACAATTTGGTCAAAGTAAGAAAGATGGGAGATAGATAGAGGAAGCCTCCAGATGCATAATCAAAGATTCTAGCATATTCTCTTAAGCTTGAAGTAAGGAATGTGAGTCCTTTATAGCACTCAAAGTGAAAATAGGCATGGTTGATGCCTCATAGGTATTTTCTTAACTTAAACCTCTTCATTTTATGAGCTTGACTGTCCCTGCTTTGATGAATACGTGTTTCATTGATGATATGGTGTGTTTGTGTTTGAGGCATGTTTTGTGTATTATTGTGTAAATGAGCTTAAAAATGGATTTGGTTCAATTTTGATGAATCAATTCACTTTAAGGTCATTCATAGATTGATTTTTATGTCATAAATGAGTATTAGTGTAAACATACCAAATGTGCCATAAAATTTTTTGAAAAATCTCAAAAATCTTAGTTTTTAAAAATTTTGCATTGGATACGCCCGTATAGCCCATGTTTATACTCCCGTATCCAATTGCGTATTTAACAAAAAAACATTATGGACTAGAATATGCCCGTATAGAACACCTTCTATACAATTGTATCCTGACTCGATACTGGGACTATAAAAGGGTCTCATACACGTGTTCATCAATTTTTTATAATCCTAAAAACTTTTTCTTTTCTGCCGATTCCCCTTGATTCTTCACCAAAAACCCTAATTTTGGTATTTTAAAGGATGTTTGTAAGTTTATTTCTAAATTTCACCATTAAAATCATTGTTTTCATCCTTATTTACCCTTCCTCTAGGGGTGTCTTAGTTGGCATCCTTGTCAAGAATTTTGGCCCCAATGTTAGTTTAGGGGACCACTAAATTTCTAGAAAGGTGGTCAGCTCACTCATTCCTCCTGCCGATCTTCAACTGCTCGAGACCATGTCCGATGAGGAAATGGGAGCTGAATGTTGTAGCAAAGCCTTGATAGTATGTTCCTTTTTCACACTTCTTTTATCTGGTTCAATCTCAAATTGCATATTGAACCCCTGTGTTATTTTTCCTCTAGCTAGTTGAGTTCATCCTAGCTCTGAGCACCTCCATGGCTCATCGTTCAGCGAGCTTAAAAGCAGAGAAAGAGGCCTTAGCTAAGGAGAGGGCAGTGTTTCAAAAGAGCTCCGTCGAAGCGAGGATTGTCACAGAGATCCAAGTAAAAGAGCTAGACAACTTAAAGAAAGCCTTCAACGAGGCTGGGGATGAGGAGGAAAGGAAAAGACAGCTCATGGAGAAAGCACTGGAGGAGGCAAAGAAACAGTTCAAAAGCACAAAGAATGACCTGTATGCTCGATCAGCTGAAGTGGAGCATCAAATCATAGAGGTCAGATGCCAATCAGCAGAAGTTTAATGCCTGAAGAACCAAAGTGTAGACTGGCTACTTGCCTCTGGCAAACAGTTAGCAGATGAGGCAGTTAAGAAGTTTGAGCCTGACAGTGCTTTCTTGGCTGATGTCGAACCTGCCAAGAGCATCTTTACCAAGGTTCCTGAGTCTTCAAGTGCCCAGCCTCCAAATCCTGAAGCCTGACCTCTTCTCCTTGCATAATTTTATAAAGTGATTTTGTAATATGGGGTTGATGTTGGAGCTCGCCCCCTCCCACTTTTTGTACTCTTTTTTTATGAATACATATATTTCTTTTTATGTTTCTTTGCACTTAGAATTTTGTTTTTGAGCGAACTTCATACCTTCATCATTTCTTATTCTTGTTAGGACAAACTTTGGACCGTTCTGCGATTGGGATGATCCGAGGATCGCTTTTTTCATTGAAATGATCTTAGGATCATTCATTTATTGAGATCATCTTAGGATTGTTCTTTCATTGAGACGATCTTAGGATCATTCTTTCATTAAGACAATTGGATCATTCTTTCATTAAGACAATCTTAGACTCATTCTTTTATTGAGACGATCTTAGGATCATTCTTTTATAGAGGCGAACTTAGGATCGTTCTCCCAGAGTTGAAAAAATAGCTTTAAACTAGCATTTCCAAGAAAAACTTAGTTTTATTCATGGTGCTAGAATCAGTAGCATCCTCATCATTTGTCTGGACTTGAACAAAGTACAATAAATTGAAATAAAGTTGTATAAATAATAAACGTCTCTCTAAATAAAATATCACTTTAAATTATCAGCATTCCAAGTGTGAGGTAGGATCTTCCCTTTTTGGTTTTCCAGTTGATATGCTCCAAGCCTCGACACCTTGTTGACTTTGTAGGGACCTTCCCAATTTAGTTGTAATTTGCCAATTTCTACATTGCCTCTTGATAGCTCGGCCTTCCTCAAGACGAGGTCCCCAACCTTGAACACTTTATACTTAACTTTTTTTTGTTGTGGTACCTCCCTATTTTTTTCTTGTAACCAGCCATTCTTGCATAGGCTAAGTCTCTCAGCTCTTCCACCAGGTCGAGGTCTGCCCTTTTTTCTGATGTTTAATCCACCATATCATGGAACTCCACTCTGAAGGATGGCTACCCAATCTCCATAAGTAACACCGCTTTGCTTCCATATACTAGAGAGAAGGGTGTTCCCCCTGTCGAAGTATGAGGTGTGGTTCTATAGCTCCATAGGATGCTATTGAGCTCGTCCACCCAATTTCCCTTTTTATCATCGAGCCTCTTCTTGAGACCTTGCAACAAGGTTTTGTTGGTAAGCTTTATCTACCCATTTATCTGTAGGTGAGCTACTGATGAGAAATGTAAGTCGATTTTCAGGCCTTGATAGTAAGATTTGAACTGTTTTGAGTCGAACTGCTTTCCATTATTTGTGATAATGACTCTGGGTATCCCGAACCTGCTTATAATGAATTTATCAACAAAGTCAATAACTTTATTATAAGTAATAGTAGCTACTAGCTCAACCTCATGAAATTTTGAAAAGTGTTCCACTGCTACTATTAAAAATTTGCACTGCCTTACTAAGGTCGGGAAGGGCCCTAATATGTCGTTGCACCATGGGTAGAGGGGCCAAGTCACCCCTATTGGCGAAAGGGATGAGGCTGGCGCCCTCTGCACATTTGCATGTTCTTGGCATTTGGGGCATCTTTTCACTAAGTCTTCTGCATCAGCTTTGATGGTGGGCTAGTAATATCCATGCAACAGTACCCTCCTAGTCAAGGTCGTACTAGCCTCATGAGCTCCACAAATACCTTCATGAATCTCACTCAACACATACTCTCCTAGGTCAGTAGTAATACACCTCATCCATGGGTGAGTGTGAGACCGACGATACAGGTTGCCCAAGTACCACCTGTATTCCTTGGATCTTAGGATCACTCTTTTAGCCTCCTTCTTATCTTGAGGAAGTATTCCCTCAGATAACCATTTTACCAGGGGCTCCATCTAGTTCCCCATCCATTCTATATGGCATACCCGCTCGCTCTGAGTGGTTGGCAGTTTTTGCAAGGCAAATGGTACGTTTTTTAATTCTTGAACATTACCTTGGGCTGCTGCCTTAGCTAGTCTGTCTGCCTCAACTATCTCAAACCTCGGAACTTGGACGACCTTCCAGCCTTCCTGCATCAGTTGTTTGGATGCATCTACATAAGGGGATAGGTCTTCATTGCTTGGATTTGATTCACTGCTATTTGGGAGTCACTGTATATTGTTAAGTTCTCAACCCCCAACTCCTTAGCTAACTTCAGCTCATTTAACAATGCTTCATACTCTGTTTTGTTGTTGGAGCTATTGAATTTCAGCCTTACTAACTGTATTGCTATGTTGTGGGGGCCTTTTATTGCAATGCCAACACCTACTTTTCTATCGCAATCAACTCCATGTACCTACATCTGTCATGTCTCTTTAGGAATGAACTATGTATCATCAGTAGGGGTTAACTCGACCATAAAATTAGTTGAGACATGTGCCTTCATGGCTTTTCTAGGTTTGAATTGTACTCCAAAAGCCCCTATCTTGATTGCCCATTCTAACACTCGACATGAGGTTTCAGGTTTCTATAGTATCTTCCTTAGAGGTAGGTCAGTCCTCACTATGACTGTGTGAGCCTTAAAATAGTGTCTCAACTTCTATGTTGCCATATAGAGAGCCAGTACATGTTTCTCCAACTTAGGATACCTCATCTCTACATCCTGGAGGACCCTACTCACATAATATATTGGGAACTGATCTCCTGCCTCTTTTCTAACTGGAATTGCTACAATTGTTTCCTCTATAATAGAGAGATAGACATAGAGGTCTTCCTCTGACAAGGGTCGACTTAACAGTAGGGACGAGGTCAAAAATTTCATCAACTTTTCAAAAGACTTTTGGCACTCCTCTACCCATTTGAATTCCTTCAAACCTTTAAAGTTTCAAAGAAAGGTTGGCACTATCAAGCTGAGCAGCATATGAATGTTCCTAAGATAGTGATCCTACCATTTAATCTCTGCACTTATGTGATGTTCTTTGGAGGCTGTATCTCCATAATGGCATTGATATGTTCATGGTTTGCTTCTATCCCCTCTTAGAGACCATGTATCCCAATAATTTTCCTGTTGGGACACCGAGTACACACTTTTTAGGTTCAACTTCAAATTATACGACTGTAAGACTTTTAACACCACTTGGAGGTAGTTTGGATGGTCTTTCACATTTTTGCTCTTGACGATCACGTTGTCTACATAGACCTCTACTGTTCTTCCTATGTGATCTCTGAACATTGCATTTACCATTATTTGATATGTCACTCTTGCATTTCTTAGGCCGAAGGGCATCATCCTATAACAATAGGTCCTATGATCTGTCACGAAAGAGGTATTCTCCTCGTCTTTAGCACACATATGGATCTGATGATATCCTAACCTCACATCCAGGAAGGTGTAGAGCTCATGTCTTGCCGTTGAATCCACCAACTGATCAATGCTTGGGAGTGGATAAAGGTCTTTAAGACATGCTTTATTTAGGTCTGTAAAATCAACATACATACGGTAGGAGCCATTGGGCTTGTTCACCATGACCACATTATCTAGCCACTCAGAAGTACTTCCTTAATTACTGTCACTGTCAACAACTTCTGCACCTCCTCAGCTACAGCTGCTTGCTTTTCTGGGGATTGCTTCCTCTTTCTCTAGGCTACAGGCTTGATCGAGCTGTCAATGTTCAATATATGCACTATCACCTTAGGATACCTTGTCAGGTTGTCTGTCGACCAGGAGAAGGCTTTGAGATTGATCTCCGATGTCTCTATGATGTCCTGTTTAACTGATGGGTCCAATTGTCCTCTCACCTATATTTCTCCTCCAGTTACCATCACCTTCACCACTTCCCCCTTGGGTTCCATGTAGTTCTTCCTTGTGGGTAGTTCTTCTAAATCTAATAGTGATGCTTGGTAAACCCCTTTTCAATGCATTGAATTAGGTCCGTCTAGTTGTCTCATGGTTACCTCTGTATACGACCTGACCCCTCATGCTTGGGATCTTCAACGTGAGATGATTTGTACTTGTTATTCCTCCTCTAGTGTACAAGTAAGGTCAGCCTAATAGGATTTTATAAGGGAAAGTTATATTAGCTATTATGAACTCTATTGTTACCGTCATTGTTAGCTCTTCATCACCTAGCTCAACTTCCAGCCATATTGAGCCCTTCAGCCAAACTTGGTCTTTACCGATCCCTACCAAAGGTGTCACTATAGGTCCCATATCCTTCAAGTTGAGTTTCATCTTCTGAAAGCAGTCCATAGTTGTGATGTTCACAGAACTTCCATCATCAACCATGATCCTCTTGACCCTGTAATTGCCAACATACCCCTGAATAACTATGGCATCATTGTGGGGGTGTACTACATGCTGTCCAACCTCTTATGAGAATGTGAAGGTGCACCAGCTAGGTGGGTGGGTTGAGGGTTGAGCAAGTGATTTGTCTTTCTAGATAATGGAGAAAACTTCTTTGACAACTCATTTTTTTTTGGTTGAGCTATCGGCTCTTAAGCTGGGGGGGGGGGGGGGGGGGGGGGGGGGGGGGGGGGGGGGGGGGGGGGGGGGGGGGGGGGGGGGGGGGGGGGGGGGG